>JAPKLW010008091.1:0-10452 GCA_026898455.1 Plectranthus barbatus | reverse complement strand
CCCCCTAGATTAGTTTATTCAGTGGATTTCACTCCCTATATGAATATTAATTCATATATCCTTCTCAACCTCAATTTTATAGTTATGATTTTATTTTATTTTATGCACTTTTGAATTTATGTTTTTATTTTTAATGCAAGTTTATTTCAGTTTAATTATTTCTTTTATTTCTAGGGTTTG
This sequence comes from Plectranthus barbatus, assembly GCA_026898455.1. NCBI lineage: Eukaryota > Viridiplantae > Streptophyta > Magnoliopsida > Lamiales > Lamiaceae > Plectranthus > Plectranthus barbatus. The sequence goes on along the minus strand of JAPKLW010008091.1, from coordinate 10,272 downwards.
AATATTATTTTGGATGCATGTTTAGGATTAATTAATTAGGTTCATGATTCCTGTGTTTATTTTATAATTCTAGATTAATTTAAGGACCGAGAGGTGATGATTAATTTAGATGTCTAGCTATTGATAGAAGGACCGAGAGGTGAATATTGATAGTGAGATTAGGAATGCATGATACACTCTACACTATCCAAAAAGATGTACTAGACTGTAGGAATTGAACTGATTTGCTTATCAGATTGACTAATTTGGTGTTCTTGAGACCGAGCGGACATAGTCACTAATTAGTAATCTAGGTTATATTTGCCAAACAAGGAAATATAACATTATTGCAGTATTCCACCTGTTGATTTAATTGATTCTTACATGTTATCCATAATAAAAATTCTTCCCTAGGATTTGTGTTTTGTTTTATTTAATTTAAGTTTATATTTTATTTTCTCTGCCTAGTTTAATAAACAAAACCTGATTTGGAAGTACTCAAACAATTAATCTGAAACTGTGTTTTAGTACATAGGAATATTTCGCATATCTTTTCTCTGTGGATTCGACATTCGAGTTATAAATTTATTTGACCACTATATTTGCAATTAATATGGTAGAAATATCAGTGGTCAATGCGCCCTTGTCGAGATACCAATCAAAGACCGAAGGTGGCGAGACGGAGCACTAGGCTGAAAATGCCTCCGCCAACTGGGACGTAGGTGGTGGCCGAGAAGAGCGAACGAACGAGCGATCAAATCGCTCCGAACAGTCGAAAGGATCATGATCGAGCTGTCTGCAGAAATAACACCAGGGCTGGCGCTTCTTCTTAGAGCCGTGTTGGGAACGACCGCGACCGCGAGAAGCACCATTCTTCCCGCCGAAGGTACGAGGCGTCGAGGCAGCGTGGAAGACGACAGGCTGGGTGCCGAGCGATGTATCAGAACCGCGAATAAAAAGTATGTGGCTGAGCGCGCGCGATAAGGGTGTCGAACTCAGTAAGGGGCTCCTGCGCCATCTGTGCTGGGGTGAACGTGGAGAAGCATGAACCCAAGCCACGGAGAAACCAGTGGGACTTGTCTGACGGATCGATCGATCGACCGATGGCTGAGAGTTGATCGCAGAGCCCTTTGAAACACCGGACATATTCTGCGATGGAAAGATCGGCATGTTTCATGGATAATAGATCATCCTTCAAACTGAGTTCCCGAGCCATAGAGCAATGACTGTAGGAACGGGAGAGGGCGGTCCAAACTTCGCGCGATGTCGCGCAACTGATGATGACGGCCATTGATTCCTCCGTCAATGTAGAAATTAGGAACAACTTGATGAGTTGATCGCGTGAATACCATTTAGAGTAATCTGGATTGACTGAGGTGGCGCCGGTAGACGATGTGAGCGTGCGCGAGGGCACAGCGAGAGTGCCATCAATATACGGATGGAAATTTTGTGTGATAAGCAAGGGTTCAATCTGAGCATGCCAAAGGAGATAATTTGCCGATGTAAGTTTGATATTCACCATGTGAATGATCGTGGATAGCGGCAAGGTTGGTAACTCGGAAGGGTCGATGGGCGCGGCCATGAAGAAGAAGCGAGGTGTGCCGATCGGAAAAAAAAAATTTGGAGGAAAAAAGCTAGGGTTTGAGCCAAGGTCTGGCTGATTGATAAGCATTAGTTTTCCATGCTAATTCATGTTATTCTAGGTGGTTAGTTTAGTATTTTAATGCATAGTTAGCTTGATTTCTATTAATATTGCAGATATTACTAATCTTTTGTTTAGCTGCGTATTTTGTTATAAGGATAGGAAATCAAAGCTCGGACGATGAGGTTGGAAGTTTTTGTCAAAGATCCGGAGTTGGAAAGATGAATCAAGTTGGAATCCTAGCATGATTTAATCAAAGGATGAAGGAAAATAATTCAAGATAGCCAAAAATGAAGTATTGAAGCCAAAAACATGTGCAGACCGCGGGTGACGACAGAGAGGATGAAACAAAGCCTATCGTCGCGGTCCTAGCCGCGGTCACCACCGCGGGCGGCGATAGAGAGGCTGCCAGAAGGCATTTCGCCGCGGCCCCTGCCGCGGCAGGGTAAAATGACCGTGGCTCGCGGTGACAGGGGCTGGAGTGTAATAATTTGGGGCTATTTAGTGATAAATCAAACTAGGTTCATGATATTTTCTTATATAGGGTGCTCATATTAAGAAACCAACTCCATCATACCCCATCCCTCTCATTATTGTATCAGATTTCTTTAGTTAGAAGGGAGAGAGGGAGCTGTAGAGAGGAAGAGAAGAAGAACAAAAACAGGGGAAGAAAAGTTGGGTTTTTGGATGCAAGATTTAGCTTGTGTTTGTAATCGAACCGACGATCCGACGCCGGAAACTTTACGGGCTTGATTTCTTCTATCTTAATCCTTATTTTTACTATGTTTTCCATGTCTAAATTGTTGTTCTTTTTGTCTATCATGAGCTAAATTATCTATGGGCTAGAGTTGTGTGATTGATGATGAGATTCTTGTCTATATTAGTTTGTGTGTGTATATAATTCTTATATATGTTCATTGATCATGGTGATGTGTATCTTACATGTATTTAGGAGAAGACCCTTGTATATGTATGTTATGGCTCATTTTATATCTAATCCATGTAAATAGAGTTATAAATCTTTGGTTGATCAATGAATATTAAGCATCACAATCACATCAATTGGATACTTAGTAGAGGTTGAGTACTAATCACTTAATTCCATTCAAATGAGCCACCTTACTCACTTGTTTGTGTGCATGATTGTTCTACACCAAGACTTCATGGTTCTTTAGAACTCATCCTCCATGTTTAGGAATAAAATTTGATTATTCACACAAACTTGATAAAGATAGGAATCTCTCATGTCAACACACAACTCAATAGCCCATGTTTCCTCTCAATTAAAGAAATCTTAGTTAAATTGAAGTTTATGTTAATTAAGTCTTGTTTAGTTAATCAAAATCAAATCCAAATGAATGATTGCTTAGATAATAGAAGTAAAATGAAACTAGTACTTTGGTTTGAATCATGTTTTTAGTCCCTGTGGATACGATACTCGTGCTCATCAAATCTCTACATATGATCCGTACACTTGCGGTATTTCACATGTCAATAAATTGGTGATCAAGTTTTTGGCACCGTTGCCGGGGACTAATGTTGATTTAAACTAGATATTAGTGAAGTGGAACTACTATTACTCTTTGCTTTTTATTGTTTTATTTGTTTTTCTTAAGTAAGAATAGGTGGTTGAATTAGTTTTTGGTTTGTGTGTTGCAGGTGGTATATGTCCACTAGGTCCAAAGGATTGGTTCTAGACCCTGTAAACCCAGAAATCGAAGCTACTTGTAGACGCCGGAATAGTCAAAGAAAACAACAACAAAAGTTGAAAATGGCGGAAAACAATCAACCAAATCAAGAAGCCATTGTAGAGGACTTGAGGTTGCAAGTTCAAACTCTAGCCGGGATAGTTTTGCGACAACAAGAGGAACGTGAACGAAATGAGCAGGAAAAAGAAAGGCCAATTCAAGAAATGTTCCATCCAATGGATCACTATCAAGCTGGGTTTGGAGTTGGAGTGAATGCAAACAATTTCAAAATCAAGCCGGGGCTAGTGCAAATGGCCCAACAGAACATGTTTGGAGGTGGATCGACGGAGGATCCCAATGCTCACTTTATGAATTTTTTGGATGTTTGTGATACAATCAAGATCAACGGAGTGTCGGAAGATGCAATTTGGCTAAGGTTATTCTCTTTCACTTTAAGAGATGTGGCTAACTTGTGGTTTATGTCTTTGGATAGGTCTTCTATTCGAACTTGGGACGATCTCATGTCTAAGTTCTTATATAAGTACTTCCCTCCAAGTAAGACTATCAAGCTTCAAAGTGAAATCACTCAATTCATGCAACTTAGTGATGAAAATCTATATGAAGCATGGGAGAGGTATAGGAACTTGTTGAGAAGATGTCCAAGGCATGGGTTCACCGAGGAACAACAAGTATGTCAATTCTACCGAGGACTCAATTCTACTGCAAAAGCTCTTGTGGATGCTTCGGCAGGTGGTGCTATTCTCAATCGAGGTGCAAAAGAGGCATTGAGGATCTTGGAAGAAATGGCTATGAATAGCTATCAATGCGGTGAAAGACAAACCTTGAAGAAGACGGCTCAAGTGGAGACACAAGGTTAATTAGATGTTAAAGCTGAACTTGAAAAGTTAACTCAACAAGTGGCTTTAGCTCTGGCACCAAGACAAGAAGTTCCAAGGTTGCTAGGAAGAGAACAACTAGCCTTGACAAATGGGCAAAACCAAGGAGGAGAGTTGTTACCTTTGATGAATGTTGCTCATGAGGAAACACTTCAAATGATACAATCCGAACCGATAGTGGAGCTACCGGAGGATGTTCAATATGCGAATCAATATGTAGCTGGAAATAGCCAAAGCACAAACAAGCCATATTTCCCCTACAACAATCAAGGAAGAGGTGTTTACAACCAAGGGGCAAATCAAAGATACAACAATCAAATGGTGAATCAAAGGTACAACAATCAAGGAGGAGGAGCCAATTATTTTCAAAATAATAGAAATCATCCAAATTTCTCTTATGCTAACCCACACAATGCACTTTCTCCACCCCCGGGATTCACGGTATCTAATGGTGAGATTGTGGAGCCAAAGAAGCCTACATTGGAAAAGATGTTGCAAGGGTTCATGAAAAGCCAAAATACAAGGGTGGAGAAGCTTGAGAATGAGGTAGGAGCAATTGGGAAGCATATGAAGATGATGGAGACACATATTGGGCAATTGGCAAATTCTTCCAATCCTCAACCAAATTCGGGAAAGTTTCCAAGCAAGACGGAGGTAAATCCTAAAGACCAATGTCATGCCATTACTTTGAGAAGTGGGTCAAGCTATGAGGGACCCAAAATGCCAAATGAAAAGCATAATGAAGAAGAAAAAGAAAAGGATGATCAAGGAGTAGAAGTGGAGGGAACTTCTAGCAAGCCTCAAGTATCTCCTAAACCTATTCAAGAGGGAAACACATCAAATCCACCATTTCCTCAAAGATTGGCCAAGAAGAATTTGGAGGACAAGTATGCAAAATTCCTTGATATCTTCAAAAAGGTACAAATTAATATACCTTTAATTGAAGCATTGCAACAAATGCCTGGTTATGCTAAGTTTTTGAAAGATGCTATATCACATAAAAGGAAGCATGTTGCATTTGAAACTGTGAATTTGACTGAGGAATGTAGTGCAGTATTGAAAAAGAAGTTACCAATGAAAGAAAAGGATCCCGGTTCATTTACTGTGTCTTGTGAGATTGGGGGGGATTCCATGTGGTAGGGCATTGTGTGATTTGGGTGCAAGTATAAATCTAATGCCTTTATCTATATTTAAGAAGTTGGCTATTGGGGAGATTAGACCAACCACTATTGCTTTGCAAATGGCCGATAGAACAATTTCTCATCCAAGAGGAATTGTAGAAGATGTGATGGTTAAAGTGGATCGGTTTATTTTTTCGGCGGATTTTGTTGTGTTGGATATGGAAGAAGATGGAAATGTTCCACTCATTCTTGGGCAACCATTTCTGAAAACCGGGAAAGCACTCATTGATGTCGACAAAGGCGAACTCACTCTTAAATTCAACGAGGAAACCGCCACTTTTTCAATCTATGAAGCAATGAAGTGTGGAGGAGAAAGCAAATTCCGTGAAGAATGCAACCGCATTGACACTCATGCTATAATAGGGGAGGATAACTTTCTATCCTTATCTTCATTTGATTGCTTTACTTCTTGTGTAAATAATTTTAGTGAAAAAGTTGATGATGAACTTGATATTTGTGAAGAAATACTTAATTTTACTATATCTTTTGATTGTAGGAAAAGTGAAGGAGATGAAGAAGTGAGCTATTTGAGCTTACAAAGCCCACAAGAGAGGGAAGAGATGTTGAAAAGCTAATTGAGCAAGAGGGATAAATCACCAACTAAAGCACCGGAGGTGGAGTTGAAGCCTCTACCCGAGCATTTGAAGTATGCTTTTCTAGGTGATGAAAACACTTATCCGGTAATAGTATCCTCTAAACTCTCTTGTGATGAACTTGATAACTTGCTTAATGTGTTAAGAAAGCATAAATCTGCAATAGGATGGTCTTTAGAGGATATAAAGGTGATTAGCCCATCTTTGTGTATGCATAGGATTTTTCTTAAAAATGAATATAAACCTAAGGTGCAACCTCAAAGAAGTCTTAATCCAATTATGCAAGAAGTGGTTAGAAAAGAGGTTCTTAAATTGCTTGATGCCTGAATGATTTATGCAATTTCTGATAGTGAATGGGTGAGTCCCACTCAAGTTGTTGCAAAGAAAGGTGGGATGACTGTAAAACAAGGAGAAAATGATGAACTAATAGCAACTCGATTAGTAAATGGTTGGAGAATGTGTATTGATTATAGTGCTTTGAATGTAGCTACAAGAAAAGACCATTTTCCTTTACCATTTATTGATCAAATGTTAGATAGATTAGCCGGGCATGAGTATTATTGTTTTCTTGATGGTTATTCCAGATATAATCAAATTATGATTGCTCCCGAAGATCAACATAAAACAGCTTTTACTTGTCCATATGGTGTTTTTGCTTATAGGAGAATGTCGTTTGGATTGTGTAATGCGCCGGCTACTTTTCAACGTTGTATGATGGCAATATTCCATGGTTTAATTGAAAATATTATGGAAGTTTTTATGGACGATTTCTCCGTGTTTGGTTCTAATTTTGATGTTTGTCTCACAAATTTGTCTCAAGTTTTGAAAAGATGTGAGGAAACTAATTTAGTGCTTAATTGGGAGAAATGTCACTTCATGGTGACGGAAGGTGTAGTTCTTGGACACAAGGTATCTTCTACAGGTCTTGAAGTTGATAGAGCAAAGGTGGTGGCAATTGAACAACTTCCACCTCCAACAAGTGTCAAGGTTGTTAGAAGCTTTTTAGGGCATGCTGGATTCTACCGCCGATTCATAAAAGATTTCTCAAAAATTTCTAAACCTCTATGCTCTTTACTTGTTAAAGATAACGAATTTGTGTTTGATGATTCTTGTTTGCAGGCATTCGAGGTGTTAAAGAAAGCTTTGGTGAGTGCTCCTATACTGACTACCCCAGACTGGGACGAGCCATTTGTGCTGATGTGCGATGCTAGTGATGTAGCAGTAGGAGCTGTGCTAGGCCAAAAGAAAGAGAAGATCTTCAAAGTCATTTTCTATGCAAGTAAGGTGCTTGATCCGGCTCAGTGCAACTACACCACCACAGAGAAGGAGCTATTAGCAGTTGTGTATGCTTTTGACAAATTTCGAGCATACCTTGTGGGAACGAAGTCCATTGTCTACACCGATCATGCTGCTATCCGATATCTTTTCTCCAAGAAGGATGCCAAGCCTCGCCTCATTCGATGGATTTTGCTCCTCCAAGAGTTTGATTTGGAGATTCGCGATAGGAAAGGCTGTGAAAATGTTGTAGCTGACCATCTCTCAAGATTGGAGAATCCAGTGGAAGGTGATGACATGAATGTGGCAATCAAGGAGACATTCCCCGATGAATACATTCTCCGAGTTGAAAGCACTGTGGCATGGTATGCAGACTTTGCCAATTGGATTGTTGCAAGAGTTCCACCTCAAAACCTCTCAACATGGCAAAAGAAAAAGTTCTTTCATGAGACAAAGTACTACTATTGGGATGAACCATATCTTTATAGGAGGTGCGCCGATACAGTGATTAGGCGATGTGTACCTCAAGAAGAATGGATGAAGATTGTGGAAGAATGTCATGCATCTCCAACTGGGGGTCATTTCTCAACCAATCGAACAGCCATGAAGGTACTCGCTTGTGGTTTTTATTGGCCCTCTATTTTTAAATCATGTCGTGAGTTTGTGAGTTCGTGTGACCGATGTCAAAGAATGGGAAATATCTCTAAAAGAGATGAAATGCCACTTAGTAATTCCTATAATGTGGAGCTTTTTGATGTTTGGGGAATAGATTTCATGGGACCATTTCCTTCATCTGGAGGAAATCTTTACATTTTACTTGCCGTTGAGTATGTGTCGAGGTGGGTAGAAGCTATTCCAACATCAACTAATGATTCTAAGGTGGTGTTGAAATTTGTAAGGAAAAACATCTTCACTAGGTATGGTGTTCCAAGGATATTGCTAAGTGATGGAGGTTCTCACTTTTGTAACAAATGGTTGGGAGCTCTTCTTACCAAATATGGAGTGAAGCATCGAGTCACCACTGCTTACCACCCACAAGCCAATGGTCAAGCCGAACTAGCAAACCGGGAGGTGAAACAAGTCTTGGAGAAGACGGTGCATACAAGAAAGGATTGGGCACTCAAACTTGATGATGCTTTGTGGGCTTATCGCACTGCGTATAAGACTCCAATCGGTATGTCTCCGTACCAACTTGTTTTTGGAAAATCATGTCATTTGCCGGTTGAAGTTGAGCATAAAGCTTTTTGGTTTGTAAAGAAGTTGAACTTTGAGTTTGAGAAGGCGGGCCTTGAAAGGAAATTATTGTTGAATGAATTGGATGAATTTCGAGTGGAAGCCTTTGAGAATTCGAGTTTGTGTAAAGAACGAGCTAAAAGATTTAATGACCTACGTATTAAAGCTCGGGAGTTTATGCCGGGAGATCAAGTGCTGCTTTTCAACTCTAGGCTTAAACTTTTTTCGGGAAAACTTCGTTCAAGATGGTGTGGTCCTTTTGAAATAGCAAAGAAGATTGGTCAAGGTGCATATGAGTTGATTTCAAAAGATGGAAGTACATTTGTGGTGAATGGTCAAAGAATCAAACATTACTACTCTCCAACTCAAATTGAGGAGGTGGAATCAATCTCTTTTGCACAACCATGATAACGAGGTATCGTCGGGCCAACGAAGTTAAACATCGGTGCTTGTTGGGAGGCAACCCAATATTTGTTTACTTTTATTGCATACTAATAATTTTTATGTTTTATTTTGTTGTTCAAGTTTACAATTTTTATTGAAGGTTTGGTAATAGTTTTTGTAGTGTTAATACTTGTAGGGATGTCAAAACTTACCATACTTAGAAAAAATTTCGGAATTTTTGGACTTGAAGCAGTCCCCGCCGCGTGCAACGACAGAGAGCTCGGAGAAGGGCAAATTGCCGCGGTCCAGCCGCGGTCTCAGACGCGGACCGCGTCTCGCGGTGGATTTCCAAGTCTGCAGCCGCTGTCAACTGCGGCTCGGTGGGAGTAGGTTTAGCCAAATGCGGGCAACGACAGAACCTTGGCCCGAAGGCATTTTGCCGCGGCCCCCGCCGCGGTCCGCGTATCGGAAGGAAGAAATGGCAAATTCGCCGCGGTTGTCGGCCGCGGTCAGGTAAGTGAACCGCGGCTCGACGGGAATGGGGGTAAAAATCCGAATTTCTCATCTCTTTCTCATTCTTCTCCATTCCCAAATCAAAAATTCCTCAAACCCTTATTTCTTCCCCAAAACTTTCTCATCTAATTAGTCCCTCCATACTTGTGCACTTGAGAAATCGGTTTCACATTTGAATTGCCCACATCAAGAGCTTCAATTTCATCCGAATAGTTTAACTTGTTGTGGACATTTGCTCAAATCTTCAAATTGTGTTCTTGCCTCTAAAATTCATCCAATTCAAGGTATGCATTCTTAACTTGCACTTAATTTCGATTTTTAGGAATTAGAATGATTCATGATTTAAGTTGAGTTGAGCATGCTATATTCTTGATTGCTTGAAGAATTGTTGTTTTGAATGAAGAAAATTGGTCATTTGTGTGCAAAATGTTATCATGAATTAGAAAATAAGTTAATTTTTGAATTATGCTTGTTGATTTTGTTGATTAAATGGCTTATTGATTCAAAAATTAAATTGTGGATATAATGTTTTGCTCATGAATTGATGAATAACTTTTCTTCTATTTTGTTAATGTGATTGGATGAATGAAAGATTTTGGGTTTAATGAATATGATGGGGGTGCATGTTTGGAGTAGATATATTTTGCACAAATTAAGATTGTAAAGAAACTCATCCTATGAATTTGCTTTGTGAAGGAAATTGATATGGCCGGGGGAAAGGGAAAGAAAAGTAAGAAATGAGAGAGCAGTAGGACACCGGCTGCAGAGCCTGTGTATACACGAGCCGATCCAGAGTGGCATGGTTTTGTAATCGAGGATCCAGAATTAAGGTTAAGGTTTAAGTTAATGCACAATAATCCTATTCGTGCCACCAAGTTTGCAGATTTA
>JAPKLW010008090.1:0-13908 GCA_026898455.1 Plectranthus barbatus | reverse complement strand
CACACGATACAACCCAAATGCTCCTCCACCGTAGGATTCACTCTCCGGAGATGGATTCCACACCTCGATTGCAGACTTCGTGCGCTTGAAGAATGATTGAGGAAGGACGATTCAGCCTAGAGCTTGTATGAGTATGTGTCTAATCTCTAATCCACACATCTCTAGTCTTCCTCGTCTTGTACTTATTTGATTTTGGAGCACTCGTACACTCTTCCACTACTTGGCAATGGGATCGTGTCCTCTTTCACGTTCTTTACCTGTTTACACACAAGAATAAACTTCCCACAAACTCACGTGGGGTGAAGTGAAGAAATGGAGGTGCTCCCTATTATTTAGGAACTAAAATAACCACCTAGAATAATAGTATAAATAATATAATTAATAATATATACTTAATATAGATAATATATTCGAATTCTATGAAATAGGACCTGCAAAAACGTAGTCAACAAGATATAAACAAGATCCCTATAAATTAGGAGTTAGTTGTAGCAAACTAGTAATAAACAGATTCGGAACTTTGACACTAAAGAGTCAAAGTTATAAGCAGATAAGGTTTGACATTGACCTGTCAATGCGAGTAAGTTTGACAACCGTGTGTCAAACTTACATATTCGCATTTTCGTACTTCACAATCACTTTCTATTCGTTATTCGTTAAGTATCATCCCTTTTTATTCGTTAGTTTCTAACTACGTATATGATATATATAAATATCAAGTTTTATACAATATTCCTTCCTACAGGAGATGTTATTTTGAAATGCTAGTTTTTAAAGTAGAATGTTGTGGGTGAATTTAGATGAACAATGAAAAAGGAAGAATATTTAAGATTAAAAGATATATTTTTTTTTACAAGTCTTTTGTTTAAAAATTTCAACCATCTTTACAATGTTTTTTTCAATTCTATGTAAATGGAATGTGGCAACAATTAGGATGCTCTTTTAATGCATTATATAATATAACTTCATGCATTATATTGTGCAACTATATTCATTATATAAGAATTCGTGTACTGTTACGAGAATTATGCATATAATCACTATTTTTTATTTTTTACGATGATTTTTAAATCAAAACATATGCAATAGGGATTTCGTTTGAAAGATAATTAAATTACCTTTAATTTGGCATATGATACATTAAAAAATAATCTAAATCAAAGGAGATATGATCATTTATAGATTTAGGATGATTTAGAGGAGAGAGAAAAAATATTACAAAATTACCCTTTAATGCATGTTTTACTACACCATAATGTAGACATGATTTATTTAATCTTGAACGTTGGATCACCAATTGGATGACCGAGATTAGTTCTTATTTTCACATGGTAAGGGGAGTTCTCATATGATCACTCCTATATATATATATATATATATATATATATAGAGAGAGAGAGAGAGAGAGGAGGGATCATGTAAAAAAAAATCACCCTGTGATATCCTTCAGATCTAAAAAAATCAATGGTTGATATTGAATCAAGCAACAACTAAAACGCAATGAAGCAACGAAATAATCTAGCAACAACTAAAGCAAAATCAAGCAACATTGCAATCAAGCAACGACCTGAATGCAATCAAGCAATGCCGTGAATGCAATCAAGCATCTTTCTAATTTTCTCACGTTAAAAGTTTTCTCACTGGATCCGCTCCCTATATATATATATATATATATATATATACGACGGCCCTGACAATATGGAGCCCGTCGGCAAAAATAAATCGGGGCCTCTACGATTTTATATTTTAGTTTTAAAATACAACTTTTATTATGATTAATAGTTATCACATCCCTATTATAGTTTTGAAATATCTTGAGTATTTCATTATAATATATAAATAATAGATTTTTACCATTGAAATTAAATAACTTCATTCATAATTCCTAGTTGATTCCAATGAACAATCCATTATTTTTCTTTTTATTTTCAAACAATTCTTAATGTGTTATTTTTGTTTAAATTTTACTATATAAATTTTAGGACCCCCAATAGATATATATACATAATGAATTGCATATTAAAGACCCCCAATATCAATTTATTGACAAAAAATTATATAGCCCAAATATCAATCAATACATATATATAACTACAAATTTTAGGCCTCAAATATCAAAAAAATATATATACATATATAGATATAGAGTGTAACACAAATTTTGAGGTCCTAAAAAGTAGCATCCCTAGGCCCAAACACTTCCGAACGGCCCTATATATATATATATATATATATATATATATAGATAGAGGGGGGCGGGCGGGCGGGGGGTTAGAGCAGCAGAGAGCAATGGATTATTACACAGCAAAATGACATCACATCATTTGGTATGAGGGGCCACAATACAGGTAAACATCGATCTAATAGAAGTTGAGTCCGACAACATATTTTGACTTGGTATGTGTTTTAGTTTGCTGCACGTGATCATGCTTTTAACTGCTAGTGTACCAAAACCAGTGAACCACATCACACTCTTGGTTTTTTTCAAAATTTTTTAATAATGGATTAAAGTTAAAAATTCGAACCGATAATATGTTTTCCAATTTACAGCACATAACGAAATAGTCATTGAATCAACGACGATTTTTAAAGAAGAGATGGCCATTTTTTATAATGGATGGGATTGTTAACTAACTAGATCATTATTCGTCAAGTATAATCACTTTCTATTTGTTAGTTTCTAACTACGTATATGATATATATATATATATATATATATATATATAGAGTAGTGATCATATGAGAATAGTTTTTAGTATAAGAAATGAGAATAAATCTCAGCCTTTGATTTCGTGCTATCAACGCTCATGATCAAATTTACTCCGTGTGCAGTTTTCCTCATTTATCATGCAGTTTTGATTCATTAAGGTTATTTTTGTAATTTTAGGATTTTTTAGATTTAAAAGATATATACTTCCATATTTAATTAGATTTTGTATTCCTTATTTCGCGGTTTTCTGATATCTTATTCCTCCTTCGTTCGATTCGATTAATATATCTTCTCTCGATCGGATTTTTTTTTTGTTTCTGGATTTGGCGTTCGTAATCGTTGTCGGCTTTGAAATTGTGGTTTTTGTGGAGTTTTGTTTTTTATTTTGGAGTTCTGTAGTTTGAACATGACATGTCTGATCGATCTGAAGGTAAGTTTTTAATACTTTGTATTTTTTATTTTGGATAGTGTTCATGGTTCTATTGATTTTTTTTTTATGTTAGGAGATGATTTGATCTTGTTTTTGAATTCTAGACGTTGTTTGTAATAGATTCGTGCATGAATATAGTTTTTTAAAAAAATGTGGTATTCAGATGTTCATTTTTCCTTTAGTATCGTGCATCTTTTGTGTTAACATTGTGCATCTTTATATCTTACAGGTTCATTTATTCAAAATTGTGTTGATAGTTTTTTAAAAAAAAATTATTATTCAGATCTTCATTTTTGCTTTAGTATCGTACATCTTTAGTGTTAACATTGTTCATTTTTTCATCTTTTAGGTTCATTTATTCCAAATTGTGTTGATAGTTTAAAAAAAAAATTTGTGTTATTCAGATGTTCATTTTTCCTTTATTATTGTGCATCTTTAGTGTTAACATTGTTCATTTTTTCATCTTACAGGTTCATTTATTTGAAATTGGCGAAAGCAAGTAGAATTCCAGATAAAACAGTCGAATGTCTGAAGAAAATTTGAGAGAGGAATTGAAATTTTGTTGAATGTGAAGAGTTTTTTTCGAAAAGTGTATTGAAAAGTTGTAATGAAACAGCGTAATAATGAAACCGTGTAGCAGTTGTGTAAATTTCGATATTTGATATTATTGCATTTAGTTTTTTTTTAATTTGTGTTTATTCAAAACTGAAGTAAAAGCTAGGAAAACTGCAGGATGTGGTAGGTTTGTGGTTGGTCTTTGTAAATGTTTAATTTTTTTGAATTCGTATTTATGTAAAAATGAAGTAAATCGAACTAAAAATGAAGTAAATCGGGCTAAAAATGAAGTAAACCAGGCTAAAAATGAAGAAAATCGGGCTAACAATGAAAGTTGTTGTTTATGTTTGAGTGTTTTTACAGTTTTAGCCTTTAAAGGCTAAAACTGCAGGATATTGGGGCAAAAATGCCGCGTTATCCTGTTCGTCGATTTGATGAGATGGACGCGCGAGATTTATTCTTATTTCTCATAGTAACTCCTATTCTCACCTGATCACTACCCTATATATATATATATATATATGTATATGTTGGAGTAGTCTCAATATAACTCGAGGAAGTAGTTTGAGTGGGTCGAGGAGACTAGTCCGATAAAAGGGGTCGAACCCGTGTAGGTCGAGGAACTCGTGGTGCAGTTCGAATTGGATAGATATGCAAAATATATTGTGTATATCTTGTTTTCTTGTTGGACAAGATTTATCTATTAGATTTGGATAGAAATAAATTTATTAGATAGATTTAGTTTTAGATATATCTTACCATATCTAGGTTTTATATTCCTTATGTGATTAGGAATATCTTCCTATAAATACCCCTGCTCCCCACCAATTATAATTGTCATATTTTGTATTTTCTTCACCATAATAATATCATCACCGAGGAGGCTTGAAGAGTGGACGTAGAGTTTACGCTCGAACCACTATAATTCATTGTGTTCTTGTATTTTCTGATAATTATTTGTATTGCAATCGCTTCAATTCACAACAATATAAATATCAAGTTTTATACAATATCCCTCCATACGAGAGATGTTATTTTGAAATGCTAGTTTTTAAAGTAGAGTGTTGTGGGTGAATTTAGATGAACAATGAAAAAGGAAGAATATTTGAGATTAAAAAATTATATTTTTTTACAAGTCTTTTGTGTAAAAGTTTCAACCTTCTTTACAATGTTTTTGTCAATTCTATATATATAAATGGAAAGTGGCTACATTCAGGATGTTCCTTTAATACTTTTCTTTTGTCTTCGGATTTGACTATACTTAATTGTATTATTTATCTAAAATATGAGAAAGAAAAAACTTGAAAATGGCAAAGTTACAGCACCAAATAAATAATTTTGACCACAACAACTAAGAGCTTGGAATTGAGTTCTCTTCCATTACATTTTAATATTATAACTTGAATAAAAAAAAATAACAAGCAAGTGATGGCTATTTTCATTTAGGTAGTTCTAATACACCACAATTTTTTTTTTTATCATAGTCTCTTTATTTAAAAGTTGAGTTGTTACTCTGCCAAAGCTTACTGATTACTCCGTGTTTCATATACGAGACTCAAGTTCTCAACTTGAGTTAATCATTTCGTGCTTCATCTATAGGCATGAGGCTGAAGCTTTTAGCCGAAGCTCTACTCTTGGTGAATATAACTTTCTATATTATATTCACAGCAGTCAGATCCTACTCAGGGATTCTGATTATCACAGGCATTAGCCAACCAACTTGGGTTCTGGGAAGAACAGCAAACATCCAACCACCAAGGAGAAGGCAGCGGGGTACGTCCTTACTTCGACTTGAAACTAAGCTTACAAGGAGTTCCTAGGCGAGTGACCACAACAGACCGAAGGATGAAGTGCCGACGGGCCCCATATAGATCATAAGGAGGCTTGTATCATACTTAGTGAATTTCCTGATTTATTTCGAAAAAGTGGACGTAGGATATTTCAGATCTGAACCACTATAATATCCTGTGTCTTTACTTGCTTTATTTTATTTCTGCATACTTAGTTTCTCCGAACTTACTTTTAGATCTTCAATACTTGTGTAAGTATTGAAGTGTATATTTGAGAAACTTACTTAAAGAAACTTATTGAGCTTAAACTTATGCCTAAACTGAGTTTCAGTCAGTTTAGGAGAACCAGTGTAATATAAACTTATTTCCGCTGCACATACTCTGATTTCGGGACCAACACAAAAATATGTATAATTTCTAACATGTAATCTTTTGTGTTTGGTACAATGGGTCAAAACCAAATTACACCTAACTTTACCATCCACGAAAAAAGGTGCTTCCTTGCCCATTTTTTTTTACCATTTTTTATGCTATCGTTTTTTCACAATAAGAAACTTCTCCATCTCCAAAAGTAGATGCTAATTAATTCTCTCTCTCCAATTTACTTTCACTATTGAAGTTTTGAGATATACATGCATTCCCTTGTCTAAAGTTGATGACCCCAGGCTAGAAAGCGACGCCATCCATCTGCAGTTTCAGTCATTTCTTGAAACCAAACACATCTAAATACGAAAATGTGAGAGAGAGGAAGTAAGGCAGCATAGTCTTTAATTATTTGGCTCAAATGCTGCATTGAACACATGCATGGATCATGTTAATCAAGAGAATAATTTTCGTAGGTCTTCTAAAGTTGTCATTCTTTTTTTTTTTTTTTTTAATTCTTGAAATGGAAGTCCTTTAAATTCAAGACTGTTGGGTGATGATTACTCAATCTTTCTATTAAAACCTGCTCATTTTCCATGCATGCATTCATCATTAAGGGGGCGTTTGGTATAACTGTTGGGAATCACTATGGGTATGAGTTTGATAATAAAGGGAATGAGTATGGGTTTACATTTAGGAATCATTCTCAATTCTTGGTGTTTGATTTATGAGATGGTTTGAGAATCATTTTGAATTCTGGTGATTTTTTTAAAGTTAAAAGGTTTAGAAAAGAATTAAAATATTATATAAATAATAATTAATTTAATAATAAAATAAAAAATTAAATTAATTTAAAATAAATAATTTATTATCTATTTTATAAAATATAAAATAAAGATAAAATAAAAGATTGATTTAATAATATTATTATACTATGTTATAAAAATAAATAATAAAATAATATGAAATAAAACCAAAGAAATAAATAAATTTGGTAGTACAAATTGAGAATGAAAATGAAATCCACCATTTTCGAGGGTTTTAGTAATTCCTAAATATTAGGAAATCATTCTCATACCCCTATCCATACCTTTCAACCAAACGGTGGATTTCAGAATCATTTCATTCCCTCACTCCGTAACCCACCAATCAAACGGACCTAACTAAAAATCTCCAATGACAAGTCCAAATCTAAATTCAATATTCAAAACTCTCATTTACCAAGCAAATTAATACAACACGCTAACCTAAACAAAAATTCTACCTCCTAACACTTTTTCAAGAAAATAAAGTGTTTGCATCTTCAAAATAATGGCAAATAAATAAAGATGTGTGTTCCCACCGAAGTTAGATTCGCAATAAATTCACCACAATATTGTAAATCTTTAAATCATAGAAGCATCAGCTCTAGATCTAAAGTGGGAGAAAAAGGTAAGAGCAACGGTGTTGCGTGGCGTTTGGAACTGCAGTGAGAGAAATAGAAAAGAGAAGGGTAAAAAATTTTGAAGCCCCCACACAAAAATAGAAAAATATGAAACAACCGATCCACATCACCTCAAAAATAAATAAAAAAACACATATAATGGTAGTTGTAAAAACAAAAGCTGAGTAATGTAATATGACTCCCAATGTACAATAGATTTAATATTATTTTTAAAATTTTGATTTTGTAATTTTTTATACCTTTCTTTTATACCCAATTTCTTTAAAAAAGAGAGAAAACGTTAGTCATTCTTTATTTATTACACAATAATCTATATAATAATAATAATAATAATAATAATAATTAATAATAATAATAATAATAATAATAATTCTGAAGTTAATTGAAGACAAAGAAGAATTTTATTTTTCAAAATAAATTTGAATTTATGATAAATTTAAATAAATTTGCATTGCAATCTTGTAATATTAAAATTACTTTTATTTAGAAAAAATAATGTGAAGTATTAATATACTAAATTTCTAAAAAGTCCTGAGTGGATTGAATGCTCTTTCACTAGTTTGCAAGCTATTAGGGATGGATTTTTTTTAAAAAAAATTATTAAAATTAATTAATTCAATATATGTTCACTTACTTTAATACGAAATTCTTTTAGTATGCTCACCTGCACCTTGATCAAGGTTGAGCTCAAGTTCGAATTAGGTTAGCGGAACTTGTGAAACTTTATACAATCTATTGAATTTAATTATATGTTAATCCATAACATATAAATAATTAAGTCTTATTGAAATTCAAATTAAAATAAAATAATAGAACTCGATCCAGCCGAATTTGAGCTTCAGTTTTATTATTTTGGGTAATTATATTCAACAATCCCACACTTTTACAAATTATGAAATTTTATCCCACTATTTCAAAATTATTGAATTATATCTTATATTTTTTTAATTATGTAATTCCATCCCAATTCGCCACATAATATATTAATTGTCATATCATTCTTCCACATAAGCTATTAGGGCTGATGTGGCATTAATTTTTTTTTAATTTACATTTTTAATAAGAAAATAAATTTATTTTTGAAATTAATTTTTTAAATTTAAATTGATCTTTTATTTTTTTTTATTTCAGAAATCAAAACGTTGATGAAACCCAATTATTAAATTTATTATTTATTAATTATTATTATAAAATCAATATTTAGCAACAAGATTGAATTATAATAATCATAAATCTTATATATAAATAATAAATAAATTTAAAATATTATTTTAATAATAATGTTATAATATGTAATAACCCTCAAATCTGAATATAAAAACAAAAATCTTGAATAGAAATTTTGTCTCTTAGTAGTGTTTATTAATTAAATCAAAAGAATAAAATATTAGGATATATAAAAAGAAAAAGAGTTAAATGAGTTGTTATCAAGATTTTTAAATCAACTTACTTCAAATTAATTCTCTACGTGATATTATGTACCAATATTAAAAGAATAAAATAGATATGCGTATACATAGGAAAATATTAAAAAACTAACTTACAAAACTTAATTTTATTTTTTATTAAAAATATTAATTTACAAAAAAATTAAATTTAATGCCACATCATCGGTCCACGTAAGCCCTAATAGTTAATGTGGAAGAGTGATATAGCAGTTAATGTATGATGTGGCAAAAATTGGGATAGAATTACATAATAGAAAATAATGTAGGATATAATTCCATAAATAAAAAAATGAAATAAAATTTTATAATTTGTAAAAATATGGGATAGATGAACATAATTACACTATTATTTTTTAGCTTTTGTTGAATATGAATGCATAAGGTGATGTGGATTGTGTGTGATTATATATTTTGTGCAGGAAAGAGAAAAGTTGCAACATATATAAAAGCGTGGTAGGTACTAATAGAGGTGCTATTGGTATTTCTACTCTGGAATGATCTTGGCGCGCCACGTGTACGGCCCGGATTAAATTGCTTAGTTAAAAGGAGTTATTAAATACTGCTCATCTTCCTGGCAGACATCACGAGCAGTGAGAGAGAGTTTTCCAGCCATTGTTGATAGGATTTCTTGAGTTTCTGAAATATTGCTTTTCCAAGCATGAATTCCCTCGTTTTGATTACCCTACTCACTTGTGAGCACTAAAAATCATCCCAAAAATATATTCATAGTAGCGAGCAACATGGCTGGCATTGTAAACAACACCTGGAACAGAGTGGTTCCACCGAAGTGCAAGCCCAGACCTGAGATTCTGCGTCTGAGCGCCGACCTGACGTGGGAAGAGGCACGTGAGCCCCTCCACCAAGACATCGATATATATGCAGGTGGCAGTGGCATCAGGAGATGGGAGATTTGTCAAAGAAGTAAGAGACTGCCAGTTTGTAGTAAAACTCCCATACTTGAAGACTGTGGATGCGTTTGGGCTGCCGTTGGAAGCAGACAAGCTGCATCTCAACACCCATTCCCAGATCAAACTCTGCCACTTGCTTGCTGAGGCCTTCCTCCACCTCTCGGCTCAATGAGTTCACACTCTATCTTCTTCCTCTCTCTCAAGGCTATCTATTCGAGTTGTATGGATTTCCGGCTGGAGTTGTTTGTTTCTTGAGTTTAATGTATTTTTAGCAGGCTATCTATTCGAGTTGTATGTATTTCCGGCTGGAGTTGTTTGTTTCTTGAGTTTGATGTATTTTTAGCAGGGGTTATTGCCCAGATTTTTCATAATTAGTATTAATTGTCCAATTATAGATTTTAAACATTTGGAATTTGCCAATATTTTTTTTTCATTTAATCGCTTGAGTTGATTGTTTGATCGATTTTATAGAGTTTTTGTGCACATGCAGATCACTCTTTCCTTTTAAAAATAATGAAACTTATTTTTGTAGTTTAATTTACCACCATGCAATAATGAATTTGGCTGATTGTTAAGAAAAAACATTATTAAATTCATAACTTCCAAATAAAATAATTTTAAAATGATAAGACTGTCATTTTCGGATGCATTAATTTATATTGATGCCACAAAGATATATGAAATATTAGATAATTACTTGTCAAATTTATCATAAATTTTCTATATTTTGATACAGACAAAGCGTGAATGAGTCTCCCACTGAATCACCACCATTTCTCATTCCCCACGATTTTTGTTGACATAAATTTTGGTTACATTCTTATCATATCTAATCAATGTGCGAATGCGAATGTGCAAGCCATGTGAACATGTTCCTGTGCGTGAATTCGAATGGGAATATTTTCACAATTTACTATAATTATTGTTAGGCTACTTATCTCTTTAGAGTCATGTGTTGCCATTTATGAAAATGGTAACTAATAATATATGTAAATATCATATTTTTGGTGATATTTTTGAAATTCATGTCTTGATCTCTAAACCATACATGTAGGGCTGGTTGGAATTTATTAATCCCCTCTCAAATCATACTTACCCACATACCTTCTAATTCTTCAACAAATTTATGTACTAAAACTCCATTGTAGGTTAAAATTTTCTTTACTCGAACCCTCTTTGTAAAAAAAATGATATGAAATTGCTTCTACTTAATTGTAATACATGTTTGAGGGGGAGTTGGATAGAATAAGCAAAGAAGTATAAGTGTTAGACAATTTGACAAGAAAAAAAAATATGTGCAATTTTTGAATTGAAAAATAGTTCTTGATGGAAAATAATATTACATTTTGGCAAGTCGCTTTGATTATGCGCACAAAACTGTATGTTATTGACGAAAAGTAAGAGATTTTTTTGTTTGTTTTCCTTCATTTCTTATTTCGCAAATTATTTGAAGACAATTGGAATTTGGGGTGTGATCCCCAAAGTCTTATATTATGAAAGAAAAACTAGCAAGTCTTTTTTTAAGATCTCCCTAATAGTGTGTACGTGGTAAACATAATCAAGCAACATGAGTATTACAAGAAATATGATAAATTTAATCAAGTAACATAATAATCATAATCAAGCATCTTTCTCTTTTTTTTTAGGAGAGTTTTTTTTTTCACTTATATAATCTCTTTATACACACACACACTAGTGTTAGGCAATTAGTACTCGCTCGAATAGTGTTTTTCTATAGATTACCTATGTTAGGTTGTGCATTAATTACTCACAATTAAAAGAATTTATTCATGGGAAGGTCTTAGGTTAGGCGGCCTAAACGGTTTATACGGGTTTTATCCATTAACTTAATCCAAACTCATTTGATATACCCTAATTGGGATGGGTATGAATGAAACACACATAAACTATTTAGGCATGCCTAACGAAATTTTTTTTCTTTATTCAATTATATAAAATATTATAAATAAGCGCCCGCTAACATAGTGCCTAGACGGACTTGGGACATAATCGTTAAGTGTAAGTTGTCCCCATTCAGAGGGAGTCCATCAGCATCAACACACTTCACATTTGGAAGTGATGTATTCAACTGCGCTGCCCTCACTTTAGCTTTATCGGAACCACGGGGCAATCCTCCGGATGCCAAAGCAACCTACATTGTACAATGCACAATCAACAAATACGTTATCTATATAAAATATAAAAGGAGTTCCAGAATTTTCTTTCTAATTTTTTTAGAAGCATGTTCATGTAAAAAATATTAAATAAATTCATTATTATTTTGCAATTATTAGTTAATTTATTGTTAAACAATCACATTTCCAACCACCAAATTTGTATTTATTGTGTTCATTAACCAATGTTCTAGATTTTTTTTTTTTTAAAAAAAAACTAAGATTTCTTTTTTATATGCAAATTCAAGTTTAAAATATTACTCCCTCCGTCCCTAAACATTTGTCCTTTTTCTAAATGACACAGATACCAATGCGAGTAGAGATAGAGAAAATTAGTATTTTATTAGTGAGTGTGTATTAATTTTTCATTTTAGGAAAAATGACAATTGTTTGGGACAGTCAAAAAAGAAAACAAGACAATTGTTTCGGGACAGAGGGAGTATACTATTTAGAGTTTATAAAATTTCATTAAAAGTGTGCATTTTGGACAATGTGAAAGTTCGATGATCCTCTATATTGAAGAGATAATATAGACCATTGTAAAATTATATTAATTAATATGTGCTAAAAAATTTCAAACTCATGCAATTAGTATATAATGGATTAAATATAATTATCTTTTACTTGATGTTTTTAGATGAATGTAGATGAATGCATTTTAAAAACTATTGTAGCTTATAATGTAGATGAATGCAATTAAAAAAAATGATTACAAGGACGCAAAAAATTTGTTTCGTGAATTGAGGTCAATTGTGGTGAATTGTAGGAAGAAGATACACCCTACAACATCCAAATATACAGAAGATCATACTTTCCACGAATCTGCAAAAAAATAGTTAGGAAAAAATCTAAATATGAAATGCAAATATACCAAATAGCCCTTATTATGTTTGATTAATTAAGAAATTAATAAATTTAAATATTTTAAAACTTAAATCTGAACCACACGAAGAACAGTCCTAAAATCGCTATATTTTCTAAAAAACTAAGATATACAAGTCGATACTAAGATATGCAAGTCAATTTTGAACACGTAACATCATTATAACGCAGAAAACGAATCGAAAATAAGAAAAAATGGTTGAAATCAACATACCTTCGATTTTTCTCTCTCAACAATCTTCAAATAATTTTTAGAATGTTTCCTTCCTCGTACAAACGAAAATATTTGTTTGTAAAATGTTGTAATAAATTTACAATCACCTTGGTAGTTCAAATTAATTGCTCAAAATTAAATAAATGAAATAATGAATATATCCGAAAATGGAAACAACTTTAATAAAGTTAATTTTGTCTTTTAACCGAAAATGGAAGAGAGAAAAAGACAAAAGTACAAATTGATTAAAAAACTTATATTTTTATCCTTGTGGCTATAAAACATACCCACTTATTCAAAGTGGCTAGTTGTATGTATTCCCACTAATAATAATAATAATAACGGTATATATATTTAATAAAAGAAAAAAAAATTGTGTACACTTATATTTATATCCACCTCTTCACAGGATCCTTGTGTGGGAGGAGGATTGCTTTTTCAATCAAATCGGGAAGTAAATGCTTAATGGATATCTTTAATTAAAAAAAAAAAAAGAGAGTAGACAAATACATTGAGATAAAATTGATGCTGCAGTAAGATAAGGTAGACTATATTCACCCATCTTTTAAGAAACAACATCAGTTTGTGAATTTATTCAAAGTCGAGTAAATTATTATGGGAGAGGGAATATAATCGGTTGGGAATATCTCATTTTCTTTAATTGAAAAATCTCACTTCGCAATCGCGATTTCTTTTATGGAGTAATTTTATTTAAACGATTAACATTTTATTTATAAAGACAATTTTTCCCTTTCAAAAAAAAAAAAAAGAAAAAGAAAAAAGGCTACAATACAAATATAATGGAGTTGGGCTATATAGTTCAAAGTTGAGCTAGTTGATATTTATTGTAACTGGGCCCAATCTAAACTATTCAATCGGCCCAATGATAGAATTATTTTCCCGCTTCAAATTCAGTTCAGAACCCATTTCAAAAACATAGAGCAGCATCACATTTCACAACACATCAATTTTAAGTTTGAACTATCTGCC
>JAPKLW010008089.1:0-13909 GCA_026898455.1 Plectranthus barbatus | reverse complement strand
ATAATTATCCAAAGTCTTGTTTTGATCAAACAAAACACTTCCCACCGCCTCAAATGTACACCGTCCACACAACCAACCTAACTCATACATATACCCAAGGTACACGTACATGCGACGTGTTTTTCTTCATTTTGAAGAAAAGTTTTCCCCTCCTCAATTTGTGTATAAATTCCTCCGATAACTTATCTTAACGGATTCGAAATAAATATAAAATTATATGAAAATGCTCCTCTCGACGAGCTCGTCTTGCCCGCAAAATTTCATAATTTTTGGAGACAAAAATTATTCCATTTTCCATTTAATTCAACATTTAATTAAAAATTATACGGACCTCGGAAAAATATTCTGACAATTTCCTATGCTTCCATATAATATTTCCAAGCATTTCCTAGCTCGGTTTTATAATCGGACTCCCCGAGTGCATGTTGTGAATTTAAACACATTTATTAATATTCCAATTAATCTCTCGTTACACTCGTCCTTCTTTTAACAATTGTGACTTCACGGTCACTTATGTTTTCTCGAAACGATCCCATTGGTATATTATAAGCAAAATTCTGACCCTGGTATCTCATCGGTGTTTAATTTCTTCTCAAAAGCAAATAAATAATAATTTGCTAAAATAAATATTCTTTTATTCAATTAATTAAGCATAAACTCGCTTAATTAAATACGGGATATTACATTCACCCCACCTTATAAAAAATTTCGTCCCGAAATTTGCTAAGGTGTTATAAACAGCCCGGGGTACTTATCCCTCATCTTATCTTCGAGCTCCCACGTTGCTTCCTCTAGCCCGTGGTGTCTCCACAAAATCTTCACAAATGAGATGGTCTTGTTTCTCAATTCCTGCGTCTTGCGATCCAAAATAGCTTCTGGTTTCTCCTCATAATGCAAGTCTGAATTCAGGACAATCTCTTCTTGACGTATCACGTGCTTCGGATCATACACGTATTTCCTTAATTGAGATACGTGGAATACGTTATGCACATTACCAATGCTCGGAGGTAAAGCTAGGCGATAAGCCACTGGGCCTATGCGCTCCAAAATCTCATAGGGTCCTACAAAACGAGGTCGTAGCTTTCCCTTAACTCCGAATCTGACAATCCCTTTCGATGGTGACACCTTCAAAAATACCTTATCACCAACTTCAAAATGTAGTTCAGCTCTTCTTGTATCAGCATAAGATTTCTGTCGACTTTGAGCTTCTTTTATCCTTTCTCGAATTTGACGGACAACTTCAATCATTTCTCTAATCGCGTCAGGTCCAAGAACTTGTCTTTCACCCACCTCGTCCCAATATAGTGGTGAGCGACACTTCTTTCCATACAATGTCTCGTATGGGGCCATCCCTATTGTCGCTTGATAACTATTATTATAAGCAAACTCTATCAGCGGTAGGATTGGCTCCCAACTCACCCCTCTATCCAGAACCACTGTTCTTAGCATATCTTCAAGAGTTTGAATAGTCCGCTCTTTTTGGCCATCTGATTGGGGGTGAAATGCAGTACTAAAATTCAAGCGCGTTCCCAACTCCTGCTGCAGACTAATCCAAAAACGAGACGTAAACTTTGTGTCCCTGTCAGACGTAATTGTTACAGGCACTCCATGCAGTCTGACAATCTCTCGGACATACAGTTGTGCTAGCTTATCTGATCCATAGGTAACTCGGATCGGTAAAAAGTGGGCACTTTTCGTTAAACGGTCCACTATTACCCATATTGCCGTGTTTCCTCTTTGCGACTTCAGCAATCCCGTGACAAAGTCCATGGCAATATGCTCCCATTTCCACTTTGGGATGTCTAACGGCTGTAACTTCCCATAAGGCCGCTGATGTAATGCTTTAACTTGCTGACATGCCAGACATTTCTCCACATAAATTGCTACATCCTTTTTCATACCGTCCCACCAGTACGTAGTTTTTAAATCTTGATACATCTTTGTACTCCCTGGGTGAGCGGTATATGGAGTATCATGAGCCTCACTCATGATTTCGTTCCTCAATTCCTCCTTATTTGGCACCAAGATTCTATCTCTGAACATCAGTGCATTATCCGGTGCTTCTCTATACTCGCTTGCCTGCTTAATTCTGATCTTCTGACGCAACTCCTCGAATTCTGCATCAGACCTTTGAGCTTCAATGATTCTCTGCCTTAAATTTGGCACAACAGTTAAAGCGGCTATGTCACACCTGTCTCTTATCGAAGGTGAAATAACTTCAAGACGAAGTTTCTCAAATTCTCGTATCAATCTATCTTCTCTGGTTAATATGCATCCAAGTTGAGTTTCCTTTTTCCGGCTCAATGCATCTGCAACTGAATTTGCCTTGCCTGGATGATAATTTATTGTCAAGTCATAATCATTCACTAACTCCAACCATCTTCTTTGCCTCATATTTAGGTTCTTCTGCTCAAAGAAATACTTTAAACTCTTGTGATCCGTGAATATTGCACATTTAACTCCATAAAGATGGTGTCTCCAAATTTTCAATGCATGAACTACTGCTGCTAACTCAAGATCATGAGTCGGATAATTTACCTCATGCGGTCTTAATTGTCTCGAGGCATAAGCTATCACTTTTCCATCTTGCATCAACAAGCAACCCAATCCATTCTTCGATGCATCAGTATAAACTTCAAAATTCTTCTCTGGTTCTGGTACGGCTAGAACTGGTGCTGTGGTCAGAAGATGCTTTAGTTTCTGAAAACTCTCCTCACAGTCTTCTGTCCAAACGAACTTCGTACCTTTCTGAAGCAATTGCGTCATTGGCTTGGCAATCTTCGAGAAACCCTCAATAAACCTTCGATAATAACCTGCTAAACCAAGAAAGCTACGAATCTCATTCGGCGTAGTTGGTGATTTCCATTCTATCACCGTCTGTATCTTGGCTGGATCCACCTTGATACCATCGGCCGACACAATGTGACCCAAAAATGTCACTTCTCTTAACCAAAAGGCACACTTACTAAATTTAGCATAAAGCTTTTCATCTCGTAAAGTTTGTAACACCGTTCTCAAATGTTGCTCATGCTCCTTCTCGTCCTTCGAATATATCAAAATATCATCGATGAATACCAATACGAAGTTATCGAGATAAGGGTGGAAAACTTTGTTCATTAAATCCATGAACACTGCTGGAGCATTAGTGAGCCCGAACGGCATCACCACAAACTCGTAGTGGCCATATCTGGTTCTGAAAGCTGTCTTCGGTATATCCTCTTTTCTGATCTTCAACTGATGATAGCCTGACCGAAGATCTATTTTGGAGAACGTGCTCGCTCCTTTAAGTTGGTCGAACAAGTCATTGATCCTAGGCAAAGGATAACGATTCTTCAAGGTCAACTTGTTCAACTCCCGATAATCTATACACATTCTCATTGACCCGTCTTTCTTCTTAACGAACAGGACCGGAGCTCCCCATGGTGAAACACTCGGTCGGATAAATCCCAAATCTAGGAGTTCTTGCAACTGCACTTTCAGTTCTTGCAACTCCTTGGGCGCCATACGGTGCGGTGCTTTAGAAATCGGAGCTGCTCCTGGCTCTAGATCAATCACGAACTCCACTTGTCTGTCCGGTGGCAGCCCTGGTAACTCATCAGGGAATACGTCCTCAAATTCTCTAACAATGGGTACGTCTTGAACTGTCAACTCATCTTTTTCTTCACCTTCTAAATATACCAAATATCCCTGGTTTCCAGTCTTTGATAACAGTTTCGAGGCTTGCAACACTAAAATAACCGGTACTCCTTGCCTCCTTCGGAACCCATATACAAAAGATTCTTCATTCTCTGACTATGGAATTATAACCTTTCTTCGCGACATAGGATTGTTGCTTTGTTTTCCGACAATCAATCCATTTCTAAAATCACGCCTCTATCACTACACAGTCTATCGATTCATTAACTTTATCTGATTTGATTCAATCATCTCTCGTCATTCGATCTTATAAACCAACTAATAAACAAACTAAATAAATAAATAAATAAATAAAAATTATATAATATAATAATAATAATAATATAATAAGAGCATATAACAATAATACCTATATAATAATCATATAATGATAATAATATAATATAATACAAAATTATATATCTAATTCGAAGGAAGCATATCCTTTTTATGGATTATTGACATGTCTATCTCCAATCGAGCATGTGTAACTACACTTCCTCATTACCTTCTTGATCATTAAATTATATCCAATTCTCAGGCATGCTAAATCGAATTCGTTCTCATTCGTTTTGGTTAAAATCAAGCATGCGTATTTGAACCTCCTTGATGTCGAGTATACCATTTCGTTAAGCATGCGAAATTTTATTTTGGTTCAATTCGTTACTTAAATTATATTTTTGAACCAAGCATGCAATTTGTTGCCGGTCCTCTTTGGTTTCTTGAATACAACCATGATATTCCTTGTTCGAAGTATGTCTAAATTGAAGTACGTTTTTCATCACTTCAATAAGTCGATTATGGTCAATTCCTTCAATTTTAGGCACTTACAAACTGAGGAGTACCCTAATAAAAAAAGTAGAGAATTAAACTCGGGGTCGAGTTTAAATCAGATAAAGTTAATGAATCGATAGACTGTGTAGTGATAGAGGCGTGATTTTAGAAATGGATTGATTGTCGGAAAACAAAGCAACAATCCTATGTCGCGAAGAAAGGTTATAATTCCATAGTCAGAGAATGAAGAATCTTTTGTATATGGGTTCCGAAGGAGGCAAGGAGTACCGGTCATTTTAGTGTTGCGAATCTCCAGATTACTATTTGAGACTGGAAACTAGAGATTTCTAGTATATTAGGAAGTGAGGAAAAGGATGAGACAACAGTCAATGATGTACTTATTGAGAAAAGATTGAAGATGTATTCCCTAATGAATTACTGGGACTGCCATCAATCAGGCAAATAGAGTGTGTGATCGATTTAGAATCAGGGGCGACATCGATTTCTACAGCACTTTATGGCACTCAAGGAGTTACAAGAGTTGAAAGTACAGTTGCATAAACTCCTAGACTTGAGACCTCGATGATTTTATGTTGGTATTTATTGACGAGACCTTATATACTTGGAGAAGAAGAATGAATATGAACAATACTTAAGAACGGTATCGCAAATTCAAAGGAATGTGAAGCTATAAGCTAAATTTAGCTAGAGCACCTTTTGGTTGAAGGAAGTAACACTTTTGGGTTACATCGTATCAGCTGATGGTGTCAAGATAGATCCAATCAAGATACGGACGCTGATAGAATGGAAAGCACCTACTACGCCAATTGAAATTTGCAGTTTTCCTTGGATTAACAGGCTACTACTATAGGTTTATTGTAGGTTTCTCGAAGATTGCTAAGCCTATGACGCGATTGCTTCAGAAAGGCACGAAGTTCGAATGGACAGAAAAATGCGAAGAATTCAAAGTTGAAGCAGCTTTTCACAACCGCGCCTATCTTGGCAGTGTCAGAGTCAGATAAGAATTTTGAGGTGTACACGGATGCATCCAAGAATGGACTTGGTCGAGACAGTTAAGACCGCACGAGGTGAATTATCTAACTCATGATTTGGAGTTAGCAGCCGTAATCCATGCATTGAAGATTTGGAGGCACCATCTCTATGGAGTTAAATGTACCATATTCACAGACCACAAGAGCTTGAAGTTCTTCTTCGAGCAGAAGAATCTGAATATGAGGCAGAGGAGATGGCTTGAATTGGTGAATGATTACAATCTAACGATAAACAATTATCCATGCAAGGCAAATTCAGTAGCCGACGCCTTGAGCAACAAAAGGAGAGGCATAATTGGATTGTATGCTGACAAGAGAAGACAGTTTAATCAGAGAATTCAATAAACTTCATCTTTAAGTGATATCACTCTCGGAAAGAAAGGGATGTAACGTAGTAACATTGACTGCCGTGCCAGATTTAGGAGAAGGAATCATTGAGGCACAAAGAAAGGACATGGAACTTGAGAAGCTACGTCAGATGGTCAGAGTCAAGCCGTCGGATGAATATAGAGAGAGGCACCTGATAACGCATTAGTGTTCAGAGACAGAATTTTGGTGCCGAACATTGAGGAATTGAGAAATGAGATCATGAGTGAAGCTCATAACATGTCGTACACCGCTCACCGAAGAAGTATAAAAATGTATCAAGATTGAAAACCAAGGACTGGTGGGACGGTATGAAGGACGTAGTCTTGTACGTGGAGAAATGTCTCACATGCCAGCAAGTCAAGGCTTTATATCAGCGACCGTACGGAAATTACAGCCGTTAGACATTCCTGAATGGAAATGGGAGCATATCGCCATGGACTTTGCGACAGGATTGCCGAAGTCACAAAGAGAAAATACGGCGATATGGGCTATAGTGGACTGTCTAATGAAAAGCGTGCACTTTTTGCCAATTCGAGTGACATATGGGTCAGACAAACTGGCGCAGCTTTACATTCGAGAGATTGTCAGATTGCATGGAGTGCCAGTCACTATCACATCTGACAGAGACGCGAAGTTTACATCCCCGATTTTGGATGAGTATGCAACAAAAGTTAGGGACGCGTCTAAACTTTAGTACAACATTTCACCCACAGACTGATGGTCAGTCTGAAAGGACCATCCAAACGCTGGAGGATATGTTAAGAACAATTGTCCTCGATCGAGGAGGGATTTGGGAACCGATTCTGCCACTGATTGAGTTTGCGTACAATAACAGCTATCAGGCAACAATCGGTATGGCTCCTTATGAAGCCTTGTACGGAAGAAAGTGTCGATCTCCACTATATTGGGATGAAGTCAGAGAAAGACAAGTCCTTGGGCCTGACGCCATCAGTGAAATGATTGAGATTGTCCGTCAGATTCGAGACAGAATAAAGGAGGCTTAGAGTAGGCAGAAGTCCTATGCCGATACCAGGAGGGTTGAGCTACAGTTTGAGATTGGAGATAAAGTGTTTTTAAAAGTCACGCCTTCCAAAGGAATCATCAGATTTAGAGTAAAGGGAAAATTACGACCACATTTCGTGGGACCCTACGAGATATTGGAGCGCATAGGCCAATAGCTTATCGCTTGGTTTTACCTCCAAGCATGGGTAATGTGCATAACGTATTTCACGTGTCTCAATTGAGAAAGTATGTCTATGATCCAAAGCACGTGATACGTCAGGAGGAAATAGCTCCCATTTAGCCTTCCCAACTACGAGGCACGTTACAGTCGTGGATTATCAATTTTCAAACATTTAAAGTAAATAGTTAAAGAAATAACAATTTAAAAACCACCTTCATATACATTAAAAAGAGAAACTTTAACACGTAAAGTAGTTGAACTTGGTTTTCTTCAAAAGTTTTAAACATGGGAAGGAAAAATTATTTCAGAGAGCGGTGCAACGGGTGTGCAGCGTGATGGTGATATGCATGTGACGATGCATATCACAGGATCTTCAAAATCTGTACAAATCCATCTTCATCCTTTACACCACCATTGCTCCATCCTCGCTAATCAACCTGCGCGTTTTAGAAATAACACGAGGGGCTGAGTACAAATGTACCCAATGGAAACATGCCCGAAAAATACAGTTTAAGTATGAATGCTATGCAACTCACGCAGATAAACATGGGTTTTATTGAAAGTAACCATGTTATCCAAAATATTTTCATTTGCTCGAGCTAACTACAATGTTAACATATCTGTTTTAACGTTGTGTAACTGGAAGTTGGCCCACTTCCAAGTTACGATGAACAGTTGGGAATGGACGAACCACTCTACCCACTGTCACCAATTTTGTGCACAAGGTCTCAGTATCACACAGCATTGAGACACGATCGATTTAAATAATAATTTCACACAGATAAATTCACACAGATCCTTATCCCTCCAAGGTCTCAGTACGTCAACTGCACAACCTGAATTCACAATATATTTGAGGTCGCTAGCCTTCATTATCACAGATTAATAAGACTAGCTCAAGCACTAAAAGGGCTTGGTTCTCATCTCATAATCAAACTCTCTGTTGATAGCAGTCAATAGAGGAACATATATGTAACACAAAACATTTATGCATAGCAATCGTTTTAAAATAAAACAGTTTCACACATTTTAGAAAATAAAACGCATTTTCTTTTTATACTGAAATAGTTCCCACCTGGTGTTAAGCTTTAACGCACTAGATGATTTCCCGTTAATTGAGCTGACTGAACTTCCTCCTTATTTCCACCTTCAATAAACATCGAACACAACCAAGTAGGAGGGATGAACTAGGACAGACATCTAACTCGGCAAATTCCAACCAATCACTTCACATGCCTTAATCTTCAACCAAATATGTCTCGAATCTTATTTTAATCGAATGAATCAATTCCCGACATTCGATTCCATAAACCAATCAACAACAAACAAAATAATTAAATAATAATAATAATAATACATTAATACTATATATGAAGAAAATGATAATGATAATAATAAGATAAATACATATATACATCAATATGTATATCATGTGAGGGAAAATAATACTAATTCTTTAACACCCATATGTATATGTGTATATAGGAGAGAGAAAGTGAAACTCTATCTCTTCCTCTCTTTCTTCTTTTTTTTTTTTTTCACGTCGCACACACATATACATATGCTATCCGCCATCTCCGATCAACTACCGGCCGTATCGGCCACTGCCTTCCATTCCCCCGCCGGTCTGACCCGTCGCCGGAGAACCGCAGCCGACTGCACGAGCAGCAGCAGCTCTGTTCCGGGCCAGAGACCTGCAACTCCTGTTTTCCAGCTCTCCAAAACACACCAACACCAAATACAGATACAACAATAATCCTATAACATCTAAGAACGCGAGGCATGCTTCGAACTCGAGAAAAACGCATAAAATAGCCGAACAAAAATCTGGAAATGAGCTCACCGGAAAATATGGAGGTTGGGGCGGTGGTTCCGGTGTTTTCGGCTACGGGATGGCAAAATCTCAGTACCAAAATGCTCCTAAAAATACAAGTAATACAATTATGTAAACAAATTTCAGTTTCGTTGCCGTTTAAAACGAGTTCTACGCCGACATAGTAAATATATCGACTCACCGACGGGGCCTGAAACTGGGCCGATATCTCACACGTTACTCAACCTCACGGGGCGTGCGATGGCTTCTCGAAATCCTTGAAGAATAAGGAATCGATCGGTTATACTTTTGTGCCCTGCCTCCGTCTGTGCTGGCCGGAAAATGCGTCGACAGAGACGTCGCTGGAGGTGGCGGTGAAAACTGGCGATGGGGTTTTCTCAGCTCTTAACTTTCTCGTCTCTTCACCTATCGAAACGTGGGTGTGCTTTCCGGAAACCTTGAAGAATAAGGAACAAGTAGGTGGTGACGGTTTCTCCGGTGGTGGATCGTGACGGCCGAAAAAGGGGCAGTTTCAGGGTGTGTTCGCACTGCGGCGGAACGGGGTTTTCTTCTCACTTTTTCTTTCTTCCTGCTGCTCGCTCTCTCTCGCTCGCGCCTTTGCTCCCTATCTTTCTCGCTTTCTTCTCACTCTTATCTGCTGAAGGATACAATCGAATGAAGATGGTGACAATGGCAAGAACACAACAAGCTCACCGCCTCTCTCTCTCTCTCTGCTCTCTCGAGTCTCTCTCCCTGAATGAGCGAAAATGATGATAATAATTATCCAAAGTCTTGTTTTGATCAAACAAAACACTTCCCACCGCCTCAAATGTACACCGTCCACACAACCAACCTAACTCATACATATACCCAAGGTACACGTACATGCGACGTGTTTTTCTTCATTTTGAAGAAAAGTTTTCCCCTCCTCAATTTGTGTATAAATTCCTCCGATAACTTATCTTAACGGATTCGAAATAAATATAAAATTATATGAAAATGCTCCTCTCGACGAGCTCGTCTTGCCCGCAAAATTTCATAATTTTTGGAGACAAAAATTATTCCATTTTCCATTTAATTCAACATTTAATTAAAAATTATACGGACCTCGGAAAAATATTCTGACAATTTCCTATGCTTCCATATAATATTTCCAAGCATTTCCTAGCTCGGTTTTATAATCGGACTCCCCGAGTGCATGTTGTGAATTTAAACACATTTATTAATATTCCAATTAATCTCTCGTTACACTCGTCCTTCTTTTAACAATTGTGACTTCACGGTCACTTATGTTTTCTCGAAACGATCCCATTGGTATATTATAAGCAAAATTCTGACCCTGGTATCTCATCGGTGTTTAATTTCTTCTCAAAAGCAAATAAATAATAATTTGCTAAAATAAATATTCTTTTATTCAATTAATTAAGCATAAACTCGCTTAATTAAATACGGGATATTACATTCACCCCACCTTATAAAAAATTTCGTCCCGAAATTTGCTAAGGTGTTATAAACAGCCCGGGGTACTTATCCCTCATCTTATCTTCGAGCTCCCACGTTGCTTCCTCTAGCCCGTGGTGTCTCCACAAAATCTTCACAAATGAGATGGTCTTGTTTCTCAATTCCTGCGTCTTGCGATCCAAAATAGCTTCTGGTTTCTCCTCATAATGCAAGTCTGAATTCAGGACAATCTCTTCTTGACGTATCACGTGCTTCGGATCATACACGTATTTCCTTAATTGAGATACGTGGAATACGTTATGCACATTACCAATGCTCGGAGGTAAAGCTAGGCGATAAGCCACTGGGCCTATGCGCTCCAAAATCTCATAGGGTCCTACAAAACGAGGTCGTAGCTTTCCCTTAACTCCGAATCTGACAATCCCTTTCGATGGTGACACCTTCAAAAATACCTTATCACCAACTTCAAAATGTAGTTCAGCTCTTCTTGTATCAGCATAAGATTTCTGTCGACTTTGAGCTTCTTTTATCCTTTCTCGAATTTGACGGACAACTTCAATCATTTCTCTAATCGCGTCAGGTCCAAGAACTTGTCTTTCACCCACCTCGTCCCAATATAGTGGTGAGCGACACTTCTTTCCATACAATGTCTCGTATGGGGCCATCCCTATTGTCGCTTGATAACTATTATTATAAGCAAACTCTATCAGCGGTAGGATTGGCTCCCAACTCACCCCTCTATCCAGAACCACTGTTCTTAGCATATCTTCAAGAGTTTGAATAGTCCGCTCTTTTTGGCCATCTGATTGGGGGTGAAATGCAGTACTAAAATTCAAGCGCGTTCCCAACTCCTGCTGCAGACTAATCCAAAAACGAGACGTAAACTTTGTGTCCCTGTCAGACGTAATTGTTACAGGCACTCCATGCAGTCTGACAATCTCTCGGACATACAGTTGTGCTAGCTTATCTGATCCATAGGTAACTCGGATCGGTAAAAAGTGGGCACTTTTCGTTAAACGGTCCACTATTACCCATATTGCCGTGTTTCCTCTTTGCGACTTCAGCAATCCCGTGACAAAGTCCATGGCAATATGCTCCCATTTCCACTTTGGGATGTCTAACGGCTGTAACTTCCCATAAGGCCGCTGATGTAATGCTTTAACTTGCTGACATGCCAGACATTTCTCCACATAAATTGCTACATCCTTTTTCATACCGTCCCACCAGTACGTAGTTTTTAAATCTTGATACATCTTTGTACTCCCTGGGTGAGCGGTATATGGAGTATCATGAGCCTCACTCATGATTTCGTTCCTCAATTCCTCCTTATTTGGCACCAAGATTCTATCTCTGAACATCAGTGCATTATCCGGTGCTTCTCTATACTCGCTTGCCTGCTTAATTCTGATCTTCTGACGCAACTCCTCGAATTCTGCATCAGACCTTTGAGCTTCAATGATTCTCTGCCTTAAATTTGGCACAACAGTTAAAGCGGCTATGTCACACCTGTCTCTTATCGAAGGTGAAATAACTTCAAGACGAAGTTTCTCAAATTCTCGTATCAATCTATCTTCTCTGGTTAATATGCATCCAAGTTGAGTTTCCTTTTTCCGGCTCAATGCATCTGCAACTGAATTTGCCTTGCCTGGATGATAATTTATTGTCAAGTCATAATCATTCACTAACTCCAACCATCTTCTTTGCCTCATATTTAGGTTCTTCTGCTCAAAGAAATACTTTAAACTCTTGTGATCCGTGAATATTGCACATTTAACTCCATAAAGATGGTGTCTCCAAATTTTCAATGCATGAACTACTGCTGCTAACTCAAGATCATGAGTCGGATAATTTACCTCATGCGGTCTTAATTGTCTCGAGGCATAAGCTATCACTTTTCCATCTTGCATCAACAAGCAACCCAATCCATTCTTCGATGCATCAGTATAAACTTCAAAATTCTTCTCTGGTTCTGGTACGGCTAGAACTGGTGCTGTGGTCAGAAGATGCTTTAGTTTCTGAAAACTCTCCTCACAGTCTTCTGTCCAAACGAACTTCGTACCTTTCTGAAGCAATTGCGTCATTGGCTTGGCAATCTTCGAGAAACCCTCAATAAACCTTCGATAATAACCTGCTAAACCAAGAAAGCTACGAATCTCATTCGGCGTAGTTGGTGATTTCCATTCTATCACCGTCTGTATCTTGGCTGGATCCACCTTGATACCATCGGCCGACACAATGTGACCCAAAAATGTCACTTCTCTTAACCAAAAGGCACACTTACTAAATTTAGCATAAAGCTTTTCATCTCGTAAAGTTTGTAACACCGTTCTCAAATGTTGCTCATGCTCCTTCTCGTCCTTCGAATATATCAAAATATCATCGATGAATACCAATACGAAGTTATCGAGATAAGGGTGGAAAACTTTGTTCATTAAATCCATGAACACTGCTGGAGCATTAGTGAGCCCGAACGGCATCACCACAAACTCGTAGTGGCCATATCTGGTTCTGAAAGCTGTCTTCGGTATATCCTCTTTTCTGATCTTCAACTGATGATAGCCTGACCGAAGATCTATTTTGGAGAACGTGCTCGCTCCTTTAAGTTGGTCGAACAAGTCATTGATCCTAGGCAAAGGATAACGATTCTTCAAGGTCAACTTGTTCAACTCCCGATAATCTATACACATTCTCATTGACCCGTCTTTCTTCTTAACGAACAGGACCGGAGCTCCCCATGGTGAAACACTCGGTCGGATAAATCCCAAATCTAGGAGTTCTTGCAACTGCACTTTCAGTTCTTGCAACTCCTTGGGCGCCATACGGTGCGGTGCTTTAGAAATCGGAGCTGCTCCTGGCTCTAGATCAATCACGAACTCCACTTGTCTGTCCGGTGGCAGCCCTGGTAACTCATCAGGGAATACGTCCTCAAATTCTCTAACAATGGGTACGTCTTGAACTGTCAACTCATCTTTTTCTTCACCTTCTAAATATACCAAATATCCCTGGTTTCCAGTCTTTGATAACAGTTTCGAGGCTTGCAACACTAAAATAACCGGTACTCCTTGCCTCCTTCGGAACCCATATACAAAAGATTCTTCATTCTCTGACTATGGAATTATAACCTTTCTTCGCGACATAGGATTGTTGCTTTGTTTTCCGACAATCAATCCATTTCTAAAATCACGCCTCTATCACTACACAGTCTATCGATTCATTAACTTTATCTGATTTGATTCAATCATCTCTCGTCATTCGATCTTATAAACCAACTAATAAACAAACTAAATAAATAAATAAATAAATAAAAATTATATAATATAATAATAATAATAATATAATAAGAGCATATAACAATAATACCTATATAATAATCATATAATGATAATAATATAATATAATACAAAATTATATATCTAATTCGAAGGAAGCATATCCTTTTTATGGATTATTGACATGTCTATCTCCAATCGAGCATGTGTAACTACACTTCCTCATTACCTTCTTGATCATTAAATTATATCCAATTCTCAGGCATGCTAAATCGAATTCGTTCTCATTCGTTTTGGTTAAAATCAAGCATGC
>JAPKLW010008088.1:0-13910 GCA_026898455.1 Plectranthus barbatus | reverse complement strand
CACACGATACAACCCAAATGCTCCTCCACCGTAGGATTCACTCTCCGGAGATGGATTCCACACCTCGATTGCAGACTTCGTGCGCTTGAAGAATGATTGAGGAAGGACGATTCAGCCTAGAGCTTGTATGAGTATGTGTCTAATCTCTAATCCACACATCTCTAGTCTTCCTCGTCTTGTACTTATTTGATTTTGGAGCACTCGTACACTCTTCCACTACTTGGCAATGGGATCGTGTCCTCTTTCACGTTCTTTACCTGTTTACACACAAGAATAAACTTCCCACAAACTCACGTGGGGTGAAGTGAAGAAATGGAGGTGCTCCCTATTATTTAGGAACTAAAATAACCACCTAGAATAATAGTATAAATAATATAATTAATAATATATACTTAATATAGATAATATATTCGAATTCTATGAAATAGGACCTGCAAAAACGTAGTCAACAAGATATAAACAAGATCCCTATAAATTAGGAGTTAGTTGTAGCAAACTAGTAATAAACAGATTCGGAACTTTGACACTAAAGAGTCAAAGTTATAAGCAGATAAGGTTTGACATTGACCTGTCAATGCGAGTAAGTTTGACAACCGTGTGTCAAACTTACATATTCGCATTTTCGTACTTCACAATCACTTTCTATTCGTTATTCGTTAAGTATCATCCCTTTTTATTCGTTAGTTTCTAACTACGTATATGATATATATAAATATCAAGTTTTATACAATATTCCTTCCTACAGGAGATGTTATTTTGAAATGCTAGTTTTTAAAGTAGAATGTTGTGGGTGAATTTAGATGAACAATGAAAAAGGAAGAATATTTAAGATTAAAAGATATATTTTTTTTTACAAGTCTTTTGTTTAAAAATTTCAACCATCTTTACAATGTTTTTTTCAATTCTATGTAAATGGAATGTGGCAACAATTAGGATGCTCTTTTAATGCATTATATAATATAACTTCATGCATTATATTGTGCAACTATATTCATTATATAAGAATTCGTGTACTGTTACGAGAATTATGCATATAATCACTATTTTTTATTTTTTACGATGATTTTTAAATCAAAACATATGCAATAGGGATTTCGTTTGAAAGATAATTAAATTACCTTTAATTTGGCATATGATACATTAAAAAATAATCTAAATCAAAGGAGATATGATCATTTATAGATTTAGGATGATTTAGAGGAGAGAGAAAAAATATTACAAAATTACCCTTTAATGCATGTTTTACTACACCATAATGTAGACATGATTTATTTAATCTTGAACGTTGGATCACCAATTGGATGACCGAGATTAGTTCTTATTTTCACATGGTAAGGGGAGTTCTCATATGATCACTCCTATATATATATATATATATATATATATATAGAGAGAGAGAGAGAGAGAGGAGGGATCATGTAAAAAAAAATCACCCTGTGATATCCTTCAGATCTAAAAAAATCAATGGTTGATATTGAATCAAGCAACAACTAAAACGCAATGAAGCAACGAAATAATCTAGCAACAACTAAAGCAAAATCAAGCAACATTGCAATCAAGCAACGACCTGAATGCAATCAAGCAATGCCGTGAATGCAATCAAGCATCTTTCTAATTTTCTCACGTTAAAAGTTTTCTCACTGGATCCGCTCCCTATATATATATATATATATATATATATACGACGGCCCTGACAATATGGAGCCCGTCGGCAAAAATAAATCGGGGCCTCTACGATTTTATATTTTAGTTTTAAAATACAACTTTTATTATGATTAATAGTTATCACATCCCTATTATAGTTTTGAAATATCTTGAGTATTTCATTATAATATATAAATAATAGATTTTTACCATTGAAATTAAATAACTTCATTCATAATTCCTAGTTGATTCCAATGAACAATCCATTATTTTTCTTTTTATTTTCAAACAATTCTTAATGTGTTATTTTTGTTTAAATTTTACTATATAAATTTTAGGACCCCCAATAGATATATATACATAATGAATTGCATATTAAAGACCCCCAATATCAATTTATTGACAAAAAATTATATAGCCCAAATATCAATCAATACATATATATAACTACAAATTTTAGGCCTCAAATATCAAAAAAATATATATACATATATAGATATAGAGTGTAACACAAATTTTGAGGTCCTAAAAAGTAGCATCCCTAGGCCCAAACACTTCCGAACGGCCCTATATATATATATATATATATATATATATATAGATAGAGGGGGGCGGGCGGGCGGGGGGTTAGAGCAGCAGAGAGCAATGGATTATTACACAGCAAAATGACATCACATCATTTGGTATGAGGGGCCACAATACAGGTAAACATCGATCTAATAGAAGTTGAGTCCGACAACATATTTTGACTTGGTATGTGTTTTAGTTTGCTGCACGTGATCATGCTTTTAACTGCTAGTGTACCAAAACCAGTGAACCACATCACACTCTTGGTTTTTTTCAAAATTTTTTAATAATGGATTAAAGTTAAAAATTCGAACCGATAATATGTTTTCCAATTTACAGCACATAACGAAATAGTCATTGAATCAACGACGATTTTTAAAGAAGAGATGGCCATTTTTTATAATGGATGGGATTGTTAACTAACTAGATCATTATTCGTCAAGTATAATCACTTTCTATTTGTTAGTTTCTAACTACGTATATGATATATATATATATATATATATATATATATAGAGTAGTGATCATATGAGAATAGTTTTTAGTATAAGAAATGAGAATAAATCTCAGCCTTTGATTTCGTGCTATCAACGCTCATGATCAAATTTACTCCGTGTGCAGTTTTCCTCATTTATCATGCAGTTTTGATTCATTAAGGTTATTTTTGTAATTTTAGGATTTTTTAGATTTAAAAGATATATACTTCCATATTTAATTAGATTTTGTATTCCTTATTTCGCGGTTTTCTGATATCTTATTCCTCCTTCGTTCGATTCGATTAATATATCTTCTCTCGATCGGATTTTTTTTTTGTTTCTGGATTTGGCGTTCGTAATCGTTGTCGGCTTTGAAATTGTGGTTTTTGTGGAGTTTTGTTTTTTATTTTGGAGTTCTGTAGTTTGAACATGACATGTCTGATCGATCTGAAGGTAAGTTTTTAATACTTTGTATTTTTTATTTTGGATAGTGTTCATGGTTCTATTGATTTTTTTTTTATGTTAGGAGATGATTTGATCTTGTTTTTGAATTCTAGACGTTGTTTGTAATAGATTCGTGCATGAATATAGTTTTTTAAAAAAATGTGGTATTCAGATGTTCATTTTTCCTTTAGTATCGTGCATCTTTTGTGTTAACATTGTGCATCTTTATATCTTACAGGTTCATTTATTCAAAATTGTGTTGATAGTTTTTTAAAAAAAAATTATTATTCAGATCTTCATTTTTGCTTTAGTATCGTACATCTTTAGTGTTAACATTGTTCATTTTTTCATCTTTTAGGTTCATTTATTCCAAATTGTGTTGATAGTTTAAAAAAAAAATTTGTGTTATTCAGATGTTCATTTTTCCTTTATTATTGTGCATCTTTAGTGTTAACATTGTTCATTTTTTCATCTTACAGGTTCATTTATTTGAAATTGGCGAAAGCAAGTAGAATTCCAGATAAAACAGTCGAATGTCTGAAGAAAATTTGAGAGAGGAATTGAAATTTTGTTGAATGTGAAGAGTTTTTTTCGAAAAGTGTATTGAAAAGTTGTAATGAAACAGCGTAATAATGAAACCGTGTAGCAGTTGTGTAAATTTCGATATTTGATATTATTGCATTTAGTTTTTTTTTAATTTGTGTTTATTCAAAACTGAAGTAAAAGCTAGGAAAACTGCAGGATGTGGTAGGTTTGTGGTTGGTCTTTGTAAATGTTTAATTTTTTTGAATTCGTATTTATGTAAAAATGAAGTAAATCGAACTAAAAATGAAGTAAATCGGGCTAAAAATGAAGTAAACCAGGCTAAAAATGAAGAAAATCGGGCTAACAATGAAAGTTGTTGTTTATGTTTGAGTGTTTTTACAGTTTTAGCCTTTAAAGGCTAAAACTGCAGGATATTGGGGCAAAAATGCCGCG
Organism: Plectranthus barbatus; assembly: GCA_026898455.1. Taxonomy (NCBI): domain Eukaryota; kingdom Viridiplantae; phylum Streptophyta; class Magnoliopsida; order Lamiales; family Lamiaceae; genus Plectranthus; species Plectranthus barbatus. Next base: position 9,801 of record JAPKLW010008088.1, on the reverse strand, counting down.
TTATCCTGTTCGTCGATTTGATGAGATGGACGCGCGAGATTTATTCTTATTTCTCATAGTAACTCCTATTCTCACCTGATCACTACCCTATATATATATATATATATATGTATATGTTGGAGTAGTCTCAATATAACTCGAGGAAGTAGTTTGAGTGGGTCGAGGAGACTAGTCCGATAAAAGGGGTCGAACCCGTGTAGGTCGAGGAACTCGTGGTGCAGTTCGAATTGGATAGATATGCAAAATATATTGTGTATATCTTGTTTTCTTGTTGGACAAGATTTATCTATTAGATTTGGATAGAAATAAATTTATTAGATAGATTTAGTTTTAGATATATCTTACCATATCTAGGTTTTATATTCCTTATGTGATTAGGAATATCTTCCTATAAATACCCCTGCTCCCCACCAATTATAATTGTCATATTTTGTATTTTCTTCACCATAATAATATCATCACCGAGGAGGCTTGAAGAGTGGACGTAGAGTTTACGCTCGAACCACTATAATTCATTGTGTTCTTGTATTTTCTGATAATTATTTGTATTGCAATCGCTTCAATTCACAACAATATAAATATCAAGTTTTATACAATATCCCTCCATACGAGAGATGTTATTTTGAAATGCTAGTTTTTAAAGTAGAGTGTTGTGGGTGAATTTAGATGAACAATGAAAAAGGAAGAATATTTGAGATTAAAAAATTATATTTTTTTACAAGTCTTTTGTGTAAAAGTTTCAACCTTCTTTACAATGTTTTTGTCAATTCTATATATATAAATGGAAAGTGGCTACATTCAGGATGTTCCTTTAATACTTTTCTTTTGTCTTCGGATTTGACTATACTTAATTGTATTATTTATCTAAAATATGAGAAAGAAAAAACTTGAAAATGGCAAAGTTACAGCACCAAATAAATAATTTTGACCACAACAACTAAGAGCTTGGAATTGAGTTCTCTTCCATTACATTTTAATATTATAACTTGAATAAAAAAAAATAACAAGCAAGTGATGGCTATTTTCATTTAGGTAGTTCTAATACACCACAATTTTTTTTTTTATCATAGTCTCTTTATTTAAAAGTTGAGTTGTTACTCTGCCAAAGCTTACTGATTACTCCGTGTTTCATATACGAGACTCAAGTTCTCAACTTGAGTTAATCATTTCGTGCTTCATCTATAGGCATGAGGCTGAAGCTTTTAGCCGAAGCTCTACTCTTGGTGAATATAACTTTCTATATTATATTCACAGCAGTCAGATCCTACTCAGGGATTCTGATTATCACAGGCATTAGCCAACCAACTTGGGTTCTGGGAAGAACAGCAAACATCCAACCACCAAGGAGAAGGCAGCGGGGTACGTCCTTACTTCGACTTGAAACTAAGCTTACAAGGAGTTCCTAGGCGAGTGACCACAACAGACCGAAGGATGAAGTGCCGACGGGCCCCATATAGATCATAAGGAGGCTTGTATCATACTTAGTGAATTTCCTGATTTATTTCGAAAAAGTGGACGTAGGATATTTCAGATCTGAACCACTATAATATCCTGTGTCTTTACTTGCTTTATTTTATTTCTGCATACTTAGTTTCTCCGAACTTACTTTTAGATCTTCAATACTTGTGTAAGTATTGAAGTGTATATTTGAGAAACTTACTTAAAGAAACTTATTGAGCTTAAACTTATGCCTAAACTGAGTTTCAGTCAGTTTAGGAGAACCAGTGTAATATAAACTTATTTCCGCTGCACATACTCTGATTTCGGGACCAACACAAAAATATGTATAATTTCTAACATGTAATCTTTTGTGTTTGGTACAATGGGTCAAAACCAAATTACACCTAACTTTACCATCCACGAAAAAAGGTGCTTCCTTGCCCATTTTTTTTTACCATTTTTTATGCTATCGTTTTTTCACAATAAGAAACTTCTCCATCTCCAAAAGTAGATGCTAATTAATTCTCTCTCTCCAATTTACTTTCACTATTGAAGTTTTGAGATATACATGCATTCCCTTGTCTAAAGTTGATGACCCCAGGCTAGAAAGCGACGCCATCCATCTGCAGTTTCAGTCATTTCTTGAAACCAAACACATCTAAATACGAAAATGTGAGAGAGAGGAAGTAAGGCAGCATAGTCTTTAATTATTTGGCTCAAATGCTGCATTGAACACATGCATGGATCATGTTAATCAAGAGAATAATTTTCGTAGGTCTTCTAAAGTTGTCATTCTTTTTTTTTTTTTTTTTAATTCTTGAAATGGAAGTCCTTTAAATTCAAGACTGTTGGGTGATGATTACTCAATCTTTCTATTAAAACCTGCTCATTTTCCATGCATGCATTCATCATTAAGGGGGCGTTTGGTATAACTGTTGGGAATCACTATGGGTATGAGTTTGATAATAAAGGGAATGAGTATGGGTTTACATTTAGGAATCATTCTCAATTCTTGGTGTTTGATTTATGAGATGGTTTGAGAATCATTTTGAATTCTGGTGATTTTTTTAAAGTTAAAAGGTTTAGAAAAGAATTAAAATATTATATAAATAATAATTAATTTAATAATAAAATAAAAAAATTAAATTAATTTAAAATAAATAATTTATTATCTATTTTATAAAATATAAAATAAAGATAAAATAAAAGATTGATTTAATAATATTATTATACTATGTTATAAAAATAAATAATAAAATAATATGAAATAAAACCAAAGAAATAAATAAATTTGGTAGTACAAATTGAGAATGAAAATGAAATCCACCATTTTCGAGGGTTTTAGTAATTCCTAAATATTAGGAAATCATTCTCATACCCCTATCCATACCTTTCAACCAAACGGTGGATTTCAGAATCATTTCATTCCCTCACTCCGTAACCCACCAATCAAACGGACCTAACTAAAAATCTCCAATGACAAGTCCAAATCTAAATTCAATATTCAAAACTCTCATTTACCAAGCAAATTAATACAACACGCTAACCTAAACAAAAATTCTACCTCCTAACACTTTTTCAAGAAAATAAAGTGTTTGCATCTTCAAAATAATGGCAAATAAATAAAGATGTGTGTTCCCACCGAAGTTAGATTCGCAATAAATTCACCACAATATTGTAAATCTTTAAATCATAGAAGCATCAGCTCTAGATCTAAAGTGGGAGAAAAAGGTAAGAGCAACGGTGTTGCGTGGCGTTTGGAACTGCAGTGAGAGAAATAGAAAAGAGAAGGGTAAAAAATTTTGAAGCCCCCACACAAAAATAGAAAAATATGAAACAACCGATCCACATCACCTCAAAAATAAATAAAAAAACACATATAATGGTAGTTGTAAAAACAAAAGCTGAGTAATGTAATATGACTCCCAATGTACAATAGATTTAATATTATTTTTAAAATTTTGATTTTGTAATTTTTTATACCTTTCTTTTATACCCAATTTCTTTAAAAAAGAGAGAAAACGTTAGTCATTCTTTATTTATTACACAATAATCTATATAATAATAATAATAATAATAATAATAATTAATAATAATAATAATAATAATAATAATTCTGAAGTTAATTGAAGACAAAGAAGAATTTTATTTTTCAAAATAAATTTGAATTTATGATAAATTTAAATAAATTTGCATTGCAATCTTGTAATATTAAAATTACTTTTATTTAGAAAAAATAATGTGAAGTATTAATATACTAAATTTCTAAAAAGTCCTGAGTGGATTGAATGCTCTTTCACTAGTTTGCAAGCTATTAGGGATGGATTTTTTTTAAAAAAAATTATTAAAATTAATTAATTCAATATATGTTCACTTACTTTAATACGAAATTCTTTTAGTATGCTCACCTGCACCTTGATCAAGGTTGAGCTCAAGTTCGAATTAGGTTAGCGGAACTTGTGAAACTTTATACAATCTATTGAATTTAATTATATGTTAATCCATAACATATAAATAATTAAGTCTTATTGAAATTCAAATTAAAATAAAATAATAGAACTCGATCCAGCCGAATTTGAGCTTCAGTTTTATTATTTTGGGTAATTATATTCAACAATCCCACACTTTTACAAATTATGAAATTTTATCCCACTATTTCAAAATTATTGAATTATATCTTATATTTTTTTAATTATGTAATTCCATCCCAATTCGCCACATAATATATTAATTGTCATATCATTCTTCCACATAAGCTATTAGGGCTGATGTGGCATTAATTTTTTTTTAATTTACATTTTTAATAAGAAAATAAATTTATTTTTGAAATTAATTTTTTAAATTTAAATTGATCTTTTATTTTTTTTTATTTCAGAAATCAAAACGTTGATGAAACCCAATTATTAAATTTATTATTTATTAATTATTATTATAAAATCAATATTTAGCAACAAGATTGAATTATAATAATCATAAATCTTATATATAAATAATAAATAAATTTAAAATATTATTTTAATAATAATGTTATAATATGTAATAACCCTCAAATCTGAATATAAAAACAAAAATCTTGAATAGAAATTTTGTCTCTTAGTAGTGTTTATTAATTAAATCAAAAGAATAAAATATTAGGATATATAAAAAGAAAAAGAGTTAAATGAGTTGTTATCAAGATTTTTAAATCAACTTACTTCAAATTAATTCTCTACGTGATATTATGTACCAATATTAAAAGAATAAAATAGATATGCGTATACATAGGAAAATATTAAAAAACTAACTTACAAAACTTAATTTTATTTTTTATTAAAAATATTAATTTACAAAAAAATTAAATTTAATGCCACATCATCGGTCCACGTAAGCCCTAATAGTTAATGTGGAAGAGTGATATAGCAGTTAATGTATGATGTGGCAAAAATTGGGATAGAATTACATAATAGAAAATAATGTAGGATATAATTCCATAAATAAAAAAATGAAATAAAATTTTATAATTTGTAAAAATATGGGATAGATGAACATAATTACACTATTATTTTTTAGCTTTTGTTGAATATGAATGCATAAGGTGATGTGGATTGTGTGTGATTATATATTTTGTGCAGGAAAGAGAAAAGTTGCAACATATATAAAAGCGTGGTAGGTACTAATAGAGGTGCTATTGGTATTTCTACTCTGGAATGATCTTGGCGCGCCACGTGTACGGCCCGGATTAAATTGCTTAGTTAAAAGGAGTTATTAAATACTGCTCATCTTCCTGGCAGACATCACGAGCAGTGAGAGAGAGTTTTCCAGCCATTGTTGATAGGATTTCTTGAGTTTCTGAAATATTGCTTTTCCAAGCATGAATTCCCTCGTTTTGATTACCCTACTCACTTGTGAGCACTAAAAATCATCCCAAAAATATATTCATAGTAGCGAGCAACATGGCTGGCATTGTAAACAACACCTGGAACAGAGTGGTTCCACCGAAGTGCAAGCCCAGACCTGAGATTCTGCGTCTGAGCGCCGACCTGACGTGGGAAGAGGCACGTGAGCCCCTCCACCAAGACATCGATATATATGCAGGTGGCAGTGGCATCAGGAGATGGGAGATTTGTCAAAGAAGTAAGAGACTGCCAGTTTGTAGTAAAACTCCCATACTTGAAGACTGTGGATGCGTTTGGGCTGCCGTTGGAAGCAGACAAGCTGCATCTCAACACCCATTCCCAGATCAAACTCTGCCACTTGCTTGCTGAGGCCTTCCTCCACCTCTCGGCTCAATGAGTTCACACTCTATCTTCTTCCTCTCTCTCAAGGCTATCTATTCGAGTTGTATGGATTTCCGGCTGGAGTTGTTTGTTTCTTGAGTTTAATGTATTTTTAGCAGGCTATCTATTCGAGTTGTATGTATTTCCGGCTGGAGTTGTTTGTTTCTTGAGTTTGATGTATTTTTAGCAGGGGTTATTGCCCAGATTTTTCATAATTAGTATTAATTGTCCAATTATAGATTTTAAACATTTGGAATTTGCCAATATTTTTTTTTCATTTAATCGCTTGAGTTGATTGTTTGATCGATTTTATAGAGTTTTTGTGCACATGCAGATCACTCTTTCCTTTTAAAAATAATGAAACTTATTTTTGTAGTTTAATTTACCACCATGCAATAATGAATTTGGCTGATTGTTAAGAAAAAACATTATTAAATTCATAACTTCCAAATAAAATAATTTTAAAATGATAAGACTGTCATTTTCGGATGCATTAATTTATATTGATGCCACAAAGATATATGAAATATTAGATAATTACTTGTCAAATTTATCATAAATTTTCTATATTTTGATACAGACAAAGCGTGAATGAGTCTCCCACTGAATCACCACCATTTCTCATTCCCCACGATTTTTGTTGACATAAATTTTGGTTACATTCTTATCATATCTAATCAATGTGCGAATGCGAATGTGCAAGCCATGTGAACATGTTCCTGTGCGTGAATTCGAATGGGAATATTTTCACAATTTACTATAATTATTGTTAGGCTACTTATCTCTTTAGAGTCATGTGTTGCCATTTATGAAAATGGTAACTAATAATATATGTAAATATCATATTTTTGGTGATATTTTTGAAATTCATGTCTTGATCTCTAAACCATACATGTAGGGCTGGTTGGAATTTATTAATCCCCTCTCAAATCATACTTACCCACATACCTTCTAATTCTTCAACAAATTTATGTACTAAAACTCCATTGTAGGTTAAAATTTTCTTTACTCGAACCCTCTTTGTAAAAAAATGATATGAAATTGCTTCTACTTAATTGTAATACATGTTTGAGGGGGAGTTGGATAGAATAAGCAAAGAAGTATAAGTGTTAGACAATTTGACAAGAAAAAAAAATATGTGCAATTTTTGAATTGAAAAATAGTTCTTGATGGAAAATAATATTACATTTTGGCAAGTCGCTTTGATTATGCGCACAAAACTGTATGTTATTGACGAAAAGTAAGAGATTTTTTTGTTTGTTTTCCTTCATTTCTTATTTCGCAAATTATTTGAAGACAATTGGAATTTGGGGTGTGATCCCCAAAGTCTTATATTATGAAAGAAAAACTAGCAAGTCTTTTTTTAAGATCTCCCTAATAGTGTGTACGTGGTAAACATAATCAAGCAACATGAGTATTACAAGAAATATGATAAATTTAATCAAGTAACATAATAATCATAATCAAGCATCTTTCTCTTTTTTTTTAGGAGAGTTTTTTTTTTCACTTATATAATCTCTTTATACACACACACACTAGTGTTAGGCAATTAGTACTCGCTCGAATAGTGTTTTTCTATAGATTACCTATGTTAGGTTGTGCATTAATTACTCACAATTAAAAGAATTTATTCATGGGAAGGTCTTAGGTTAGGCGGCCTAAACGGTTTATACGGGTTTTATCCATTAACTTAATCCAAACTCATTTGATATACCCTAATTGGGATGGGTATGAATGAAACACACATAAACTATTTAGGCATGCCTAACGAAATTTTTTTTCTTTATTCAATTATATAAAATATTATAAATAAGCGCCCGCTAACATAGTGCCTAGACGGACTTGGGACATAATCGTTAAGTGTAAGTTGTCCCCATTCAGAGGGAGTCCATCAGCATCAACACACTTCACATTTGGAAGTGATGTATTCAACTGCGCTGCCCTCACTTTAGCTTTATCGGAACCACGGGGCAATCCTCCGGATGCCAAAGCAACCTACATTGTACAATGCACAATCAACAAATACGTTATCTATATAAAATATAAAAGGAGTTCCAGAATTTTCTTTCTAATTTTTTTAGAAGCATGTTCATGTAAAAAATATTAAATAAATTCATTATTATTTTGCAATTATTAGTTAATTTATTGTTAAACAATCACATTTCCAACCACCAAATTTGTATTTATTGTGTTCATTAACCAATGTTCTAGATTTTTTTTTTTTTAAAAAAAAACTAAGATTTCTTTTTTATATGCAAATTCAAGTTTAAAATATTACTCCCTCCGTCCCTAAACATTTGTCCTTTTTCTAAATGACACAGATACCAATGCGAGTAGAGATAGAGAAAATTAGTATTTTATTAGTGAGTGTGTATTAATTTTTCATTTTAGGAAAAATGACAATTGTTTGGGACAGTCAAAAAAGAAAACAAGACAATTGTTTCGGGACAGAGGGAGTATACTATTTAGAGTTTATAAAATTTCATTAAAAGTGTGCATTTTGGACAATGTGAAAGTTCGATGATCCTCTATATTGAAGAGATAATATAGACCATTGTAAAATTATATTAATTAATATGTGCTAAAAAATTTCAAACTCATGCAATTAGTATATAATGGATTAAATATAATTATCTTTTACTTGATGTTTTTAGATGAATGTAGATGAATGCATTTTAAAAACTATTGTAGCTTATAATGTAGATGAATGCAATTAAAAAAAATGATTACAAGGACGCAAAAAATTTGTTTCGTGAATTGAGGTCAATTGTGGTGAATTGTAGGAAGAAGATACACCCTACAACATCCAAATATACAGAAGATCATACTTTCCACGAATCTGCAAAAAAATAGTTAGGAAAAAATCTAAATATGAAATGCAAATATACCAAATAGCCCTTATTATGTTTGATTAATTAAGAAATTAATAAATTTAAATATTTTAAAACTTAAATCTGAACCACACGAAGAACAGTCCTAAAATCGCTATATTTTCTAAAAAACTAAGATATACAAGTCGATACTAAGATATGCAAGTCAATTTTGAACACGTAACATCATTATAACGCAGAAAACGAATCGAAAATAAGAAAAAATGGTTGAAATCAACATACCTTCGATTTTTCTCTCTCAACAATCTTCAAATAATTTTTAGAATGTTTCCTTCCTCGTACAAACGAAAATATTTGTTTGTAAAATGTTGTAATAAATTTACAATCACCTTGGTAGTTCAAATTAATTGCTCAAAATTAAATAAATGAAATAATGAATATATCCGAAAATGGAAACAACTTTAATAAAGTTAATTTTGTCTTTTAACCGAAAATGGAAGAGAGAAAAAGACAAAAGTACAAATTGATTAAAAAACTTATATTTTTATCCTTGTGGCTATAAAACATACCCACTTATTCAAAGTGGCTAGTTGTATGTATTCCCACTAATAATAATAATAATAACGGTATATATATTTAATAAAAGAAAAAAAAATTGTGTACACTTATATTTATATCCACCTCTTCACAGGATCCTTGTGTGGGAGGAGGATTGCTTTTTCAATCAAATCGGGAAGTAAATGCGTAATGGATATCTTTAATTAAAAAAAAAAAAAAGAGAGTAGACAAATACATTGAGATAAAATTGATGCTGCAGTAAGATAAGGTAGACTATATTCACCCATCTTTTAAGAAACAACATCAGTTTGTGAATTTATTCAAAGTCGAGTAAATTATTATGGGAGAGGGAATATAATCGGTTGGGAATATCTCATTTTCTTTAATTGAAAAATCTCACTTCGCAATCGCGATTTCTTTTATGGAGTAATTTTATTTAAACGATTAACATTTTATTTATAAAGACAATTTTTCCCTTTCAAAAAAAAAAAAAAAAAAAAAGAAAAAAGGCTACAATACAAATATAATGGAGTTGGGCTATATAGTTCAAAGTTGAGCTAGTTGATATTTATTGTAACTGGGCCCAATCTAAACTATTCAATCGGCCCAATGATAGAATTATTTTCCCGCTTCAAATTCAGTTCAGAACCCATTTCAAAAACATAGAGCAGCATCACATTTCACAACACATCAATTTTAAGTTTGAACTATCTGCC
>JAPKLW010008087.1:3811-13915 GCA_026898455.1 Plectranthus barbatus | reverse complement strand
GTTGAGGAGATATCGTGGTTTGTACCGAAGTCTTCTTTGAAGCACTTATAAAGTTGATTCCCAATCAATCCACAACTCCGATGCTTGAATTTGTGCAACATACTTGTAGAACTCATCGAGATGATCGATTCGGTACAACTTTTCATAGAATTCCATCTTTTGTTGAGGAGATATCGTGGTTTGTACCGAACTCTTCATTGAAGCACTTATAAAGTTGATTCTCGATCAATCCACAACTCCGACGCTCGAATGTATGCAACATACTTGTAGAACACATCATGACGATCAATTCGGTACAAGTTTTCAAAGAGTTCCATCTTTTGTTGAGGAGAATCGTGGTTTGTACCGAACTCTTCATTGAAGCACTTATAAAGTAGATTCCCGATTAATCCACGACTCCGATGCTCATATGTGTGCAACATACTTGTACAACTCTCATCAAGACGATCGATTCGGTACAAGTTTTCAAAGAGTTCCAACTTTTGTTGAGGAGATATCGTGGTTTCTTCCGAACTCTTCATTGAAGCACTTATAAAGTTGATTCCCGATCAATCCACAACTCCAATGCTCGAATGTGTGCAACATACTTGTAAAACTCATTGAGACGATCGATTTATTATAAGTTTTCAAAGAGTTCCATCTTTTGTTGAGGAGATAACTCAGTTTGTACCGAACTCTTCATTGAAGCACTTATAAAGTTGATTCCCGAACAATCCACAACTCCGATTCTCAAATTGTGCCACATACTTGTAGAACTCATCGAGACGATCGATTCGGTACAAGTTTTCAAAGAGTTCCATCTTTTGTTGAGGAGATATCGTGGTTTGTACCGAACTCTTCATTGAAGCACTTATAAAGTTCATTCCGATCAATCTACAACTCCGATGCTCGAATGTGTGCAATATACTTGTAGAACTCATCGAGACGATCGATTCAGTACAAGTTTTCAAAGAGTTCCATCTTTTGTTTAGCAGATATCGTGGTTTGTACCGAAGTCTTCTTTGAAGCACTTATAAAGTTAATTCCCGATCAATCCACAACTCCGATGCTCGAATGTATGCAACATACCTGTAGAACTCATCGAGACAATCAATTCGGTACTAGTTTTCATAGAGTTTCATCTTTTGTTGAGGAGATATCGTGGTTTGTACCGAACTCTTCATTGAAGCACTTATAAAGTTGATTCAGATCAATCCACAACTCCGATGCTCGAATGTGTGCAATATACTTGTAGAACTCATCGAGACGATCGATTTGGTACAAGTTTTCAAAGAGTTCCATCTTTTGTTGATGAGATATCATGGTTTGCACCGAAGTCTTCTTTGAAGCACTTATAAAGTAGATTCCCGATCAATCCTCAACTCCGATGCTCGAATGTGTGCAACATTCTAGTAGAAATCATTGAGACGATCGATTCGGTACAAGTTTTCATAGAATTCCATCTTTTGTTGAGGAGATATCGTGGTGTGTACCGAACTCTTCGTTGAAGCACTTATAATGTTGATTCCCGATTAATCCTCGACTCCGATGTTCAAATGTGTGCAAAATACTTGTAGAACTCATCGAGACGATAGATTTGGTACAAGTTTTTAAAGAGTTCCATCTTTTGTTTAGCAGATATCGTGGTTTGTACCGAAGTCTTCATTGAAGCACTTATAAAGTTAATTCCCGATCAATCCACATCTCCGATGCTCGAATGTATGCAACATACCTGTAGAACTCATCGAGACGATCGATTCGTACAAGTTTTCATAGAGTTTCATCTTTTGTTGAGGATATATCGTGGTTTGTACCGAACTCTTCATTGAAGCACTTATAAAGTTTATTCAGATCAATCCACAACTCCGATGCTCGAATGTGTGGAATATACTTGTAGTACTCATCGAGACGATCGATTTGGTACAAGTTTTCAAAGAATTCCATCTTTTGTCGAGGAGATATCATGGTTTGTACCGAAGTCTTCTTTGAAGCACTTATAAAGTTTATTCCCGATCAATCCACAACTCCGATGCTCGAATGTGTGCAACATACATCTAGAAATCATCGAGATGATCGATTCGGTAAAAGTTTTCATAGAATTCCATCTTTTGTTGAGGAGATATCGTGGTTTGTACCGAACTCTTCGTTGAAGCATTTATAAAGTTGATTCTCGATCAATCCACAACTCCAACGCTCGAATGTGTGCAACATACTTGTAGAACTCATCAAGACGATCAATTCGGTACAAAGTTTCAAAGAGTTCCATCTTTTGTTGAGGAGAATCGTGGTTTGTACCGAACTCTTCATTGAAGCACTTATAAAGTTGATTCCTGATTAATCCACGACTCGGATGTTCAAATGTATGCAACATACTTGTAGAACTCATCGAGACGATTGATTTGGTACAAGTTTTCAAAGAGTTCCAACTTTTGTTGAGGAGATATCGTGGTTTCTTCTGAACTCTTCATTGAAGCACTTATAAAGTTGATTCCCGATCAATCCACAACTCCAATGCTCGAATGTGTGCAACATACTTGTAAAACTCATCGAGACGATCGATTCCTTATAAGTTTTCAATGAGTTCCATCTTTTGTTGAGGAGATAACGTAGTTTGTACCGAACTCTTCATTGAAGCACTTATAAAGTTGATTCCCGAACAATCCACAACTCTGATGCTCAAATGTGTACAACATACAAGTATAACTCATCGAGATGATCGATTCGGTACAAGTTTTCATAGAGTTCCATCTTTTGTTGAGGAGATATCGTGCTTTGTATGGAACTCTTCATTGAAGCACTTATAAAGTTGATTCCCGATCAATCCACAACTCCGATGCTCGAATGTGCACAACATACTTGTAGAACTCATTAAGACGATCGATTCGGTACAAGTTTTCAAAGAGTTCCATCTTTTGTTGCAGAGATATCGTGGTTTGTACCGAACTCTTCATTGAAGCACTTATAAAGTTGATTCCGATCAATCCACAACTCCGATGCTCGAATGTGTGCAACGTACTTGTAGAACTCATCGAGACGATCGATTCGGTACAAGTTTTCATAGAATTCCATCTTTTGTTGAGGAGAATCGTGGTTTGTACCGAACTCTTCATTGAAGCACTTATAAAGTTGATTCCCGATTAATCCACAACTCCGAGCTCAAATGTGTGCAACATACTTGTAGAACTCATCGAGACGATCGATTTGGTACAAGTTTTCAAAGAGTTCCAACTTTTGTTGAGGAGATATCGTGGTTTCATCCGAACTCTTCATTGAAGCACTTATAAAGTTGATTCCCGATCAATCCACAACTCCAATGCTCGAATGTGTTTAACATACTTGTAGAACTCATTGAGACGATAGATTCGCTGCAAGTTTTCATAGAATTCCATCTTTTTGTTGAGGATATACCGTTGTTTGTACCGAACTCTTCATTGAAGCACTTATAAAGTTGATACTCGATCAATCCACTACTCCGATGCTCGAATGTTTGCAACATACTTGTAGAACTTATCGAGACGATCGATTCTGTATAAGTTTTCAAAGAGTTCCATCTTTTGTTGAGGAGATATCGTAGTTTGTACCGAACCCTTCATTGAAGCACTTATAAAGTTGATTCCCGATCAATCCACAACTCTGATGCTCGAATGTGTGCAACATACTTGTAGAACTCATTGAGACGATCGATTCGGTACAAGTTTTCAAAGAGTTCCATCTTTTGTTGAGGAGATATCGTGGTTTGTACCGAACTCTTCATTGAAGCACTTATAAAGTAGATTCCCGATCAATCCACAACTCCAATGCTCGAATGTGTGCCACATACTTGTAGAACTCATTGAGACGATCGATTCAGTACAAGTTTTCAGAGAGTTCCTTCTTTTGTTGCGGAGATATCGTGGTTTGTACCGAACTCTTCATTGAAGCACTTATAAAGTTGATTCTTGATCAATCCACAACTCAGATGCTCGAATGTGTGCAACGTACTTGTAGAACTCATCGAGACGATCGATTCGGTACAAGTTTTCATAAAATTCCATCTTTTGTTGAGGAGATATCGTGGTTTGTACCGAATTCTTCTTTGAAGCACTTATAAAGTTTATTCCCGATCAATCCACAACTCCGACGCTCGAATGTGTGCAACATACTTGTAGAACTCATCGAGTCGATCAATTCCGTACAAGTTTTCAAAGAGGTCCATCTTTTGTTGAGGAGAATCGTGGTTTGTACCGAACTCTTCATTGAAGCACTTATAAAGTTGATTCCCGATTAAATCACTACTACGAGCTCAAATTTGTGCAACATACTTGTAGAACTCATCGAGACGATCGATTTGGTACAAGTTTTCAAAGAGTTCCAACTTTTGTTGAGGAGATATCGTGGTTTCATCCGAACTCTTTATTGAAGCACTTATAAAGTTGATTCCCGATCAATCCACAACTCCAATGCTCCAATGTGTGCAACATACTTGTAAAACTCATCGAGACAATCGATTCGGTATAAGTTTTCAAAGAGTTTCATCTTTTGTTGAGGAGATATCGTGGTTTGTACCGAACTCTTCATTGAAGCACTTATAAAGTTTATTCCCGATCAATCCACAACTCCGATGCTCGAATGTGTGCAACATACTTGTAGAACTCAATGAGACGATCGATTCGCTGCAAGTTTTCATAGAATTCCATCTTTTTGTTGAGGAGATATCGTGGTTTGTACCAAACTCTTCATTGAAGCACTTATAAAGTTGATTCCCGATCAATCCACAACTCCAATGCTCGAATGTGTGCAACATACTTGTAGAACTCATCGAGACGATCGATTCGGTACAAGTATTCATAGAGTTCCATCTTTTGTTGAGGAGATATCGTGGTTTGTACCAAACTCTTCTTTGAAGCACTTATAAAGTTGACTCCCAATCAATCCACAACTCCGATGTTGAATGTGTGCAACATACTTGTAGAACTCATCGAGACGATCGATTCGGTACAAGTTTTCATAGAATTCCATCTTTTGTTGAGGAGATATCGTGGTTTGTACCGAACTCTTCATTGAAGCACTTATAAAGTTGATTCCCGATCAATCCACAACTCCGACGCTCGAATGAGTGCAACATACTTGTAGAACACATCATGACGATCAATTCGGTACAAGTTTACAAAGAGTTCCAACTTTTGTTGAGGAGATATCGTGGTTTCTTCCGAACTCTTCATTGAAGCACTTATAAAGTTGATTCCCGATCAATCCACAACTCCAATGCTCGAATGTGTGCAACATACTTGTAAAACTCATTGAGACGATCGATTCGTTATAAGTTTTCAAAGAGTTCCATCTTTTGTTGAGGAGATAACTTAGTTTGTACCGAACTCTTCAATGAAGCACTTATAAAGTTGATTCCCGATCAATCCACAACTCCAATGCTCAAATGTGTGAAACATACTTGTAGAACTAATCGAGACGATCGATTCGGTAAAAGTTTTCAAAGAGTTCCATCTTTTGTTGAGGAGATATCGTGGTTTGTACCGAACTCTTCATTGAAGCACTTATAAAGTTGATTCTCGTTCAATCCACAACTCCGACGCTCGAATGTGTGCAACATACTTGTAGAACACATCATGACGATCAATTCGGTACAAGTTTTCAAAGAGTTCCATCTTTTTTTGAGGAGAATCGTGGTTTGTACCGAACTCTTCATTGAAGCACTTATAAAGTTGATTCCCGATTAATCCACGACTCCGATGCTCAAATGTGTGCAACATACTTGTACAACTCTCATCAAGACGATCGATTCGGTACAAGTTTTCAAAGAGTTCCAACTTTTGTTGAGGAGATATCGTGGTTTCTTCCGAACTCTTCATTGAAGCACTTATAAAGTTGATTCCCGATCAATCCACAACTCCAATGCTCGAATGTGTGCCACATACTTGTAAAACTCATTGAGACGATCGATTCGTTTTAAGTTTTCAAAGAGTTCCATCTTTTGTTGAGGAGATAACTTAGTTTGTACCGAACTCTTCATTGAAGCACTTATGAAGTTGATTCCCGATCAATCCACAATTCCGATGCTCAAATGTGTGCAACATACTTGTAGAACTCATCGAGACGATCGATTCGGTACAAGTTTTCAAAGAGTTCCATCTTTTGTTGAGGAGATATCGTGGTTTGTACCGAACTCTTCATTGAAGCACTTATAAAGTTCATTTCGATCAATCTACAACTCCGATGCTCGAATGTGTGCAATATACTTGTAGAACTCATCGAGACGATCTATTCGGTACAAGTTTTCATGGAATTCCATCTTTTGTTGAGGAGATATCGTGGTTTGTACCGAACTCTTCGTTGAAGCACTTATAAAGTTGATTCTCGATCAATCCACAACTCCGACGCTCGAATGTGTGCAACATACTTGTAGAACTCATCAAGACGATCAATTCGTTACAAGTTTTCAAAGAGTTCCATCTTTTGTTGAGGAGAATCGTGGTTTGTACCGAACTCTTCATTGAAGCACTTATAAAGTTAATTCCCGATCAATCCACAACTACGATGCTCGAATGTATGCAACATTCCTGTAGAACTCATCGAGATGATCGATTCGGTACAAGTTTTCATAGAGTTTCATCTTTTGTTGAGGAGATATCGTGGTTTGTACCGAACTCTTCATTGAAGCACTTATAAAGTTGATTGAGATCAATCCACAACTCTGATGCTCGAATGTGTGCAATATACTTGTAGAACTCATAGAGACGATCGATTTGGTACAAGTTTTCAAAGAGTTCCATCTTTTGTTGAGGAGATATCATGGTTTGTACCGAAGTCTTCTTTGAAGCACTTATAAAGTTGATTCCCGATCAATCCACAACTCTGATGCTCGAATGTGTGCAACATACTTGTAGAAATCATCGAGAGGATCGATTCGGTACAAGTTTTCATAGAATTCCATCTTTTGTTGAGGAGATATCGTGGTTTGTACTGAACTCTTCGTTGAAGCACTTATAAAGTTGATTCTCGATCAATCCAGAACTCCGACGCTCGAATGTGTGCAATATACTTGTAGAACTCATCAAGACGATCAATTCGGTACAAATTTACAAAGAGTTCCATCTTTTGTTGAGGAGAATCGTGGTTTGTACCGAACTCTTCATTGAAGCACTTATAAAGTTGATTCCCGATTAATCCACGACTCCGATGTTCAAATTTGTGCGACATACTTGTAGAACTCATCGAGACGATCGATTTTGTACAAGTTTTCAAAGAGTTCCAACTTTTGTTGAGGATATATCGTGGTTTCTTCCGAACTCTTCATTGAAGCACTTATAAAGTTGATTCCCGATCAATCCACAACTCCGATGCTCGAATGTGTGCAACATACTTGTAGAACTCATTAAGACGATCGATTCGGTACAAGTTTTCAAAGAGTTCCATCTTTTGTTGCAGAGATATCGTGGTTTGTACCGAACTCTTCTTTGAAGCACTTATAAAGTTGATTCCCGATCAATCCACAACTCCGATGCTCGAATGTGTTCAACGTACTTGTAGAACTCATCGAGACGATCGATTCGGTACAAGTTTTCATAGAATTCCATCTTTTGTTGAGGAGATATCGTGGTTTGTACCGAGCTCTTCATTGAAACACTTATAAAGTTTATTCCAGATCAAGCCACAACTCCGACGCTCGAATGTGTGCTGTTGTAGAACTCATCGAGACGATCAATTCGGTACAAGTTTTCAAAGAGGTCCATCTTTTGTTGCGTAGAATCGTGGTTTGTACCGAACTCTTCATTGAAGCACTTATAAAGTTGATTCCCGATTAATCCACAACTCCGAGCTCAAATGTGTGCAACATACTTGTAGAACTCATCGAGACGATCGATTTGGTACAAGTTTTCAAAGAGTTCCAACTTTTGTTAAGGAGATATCGTGGTTTCATCTGAACTCTTCATTGAAGCACTTATAAAGTTGATTCCCGATCAATCCACAACTCCAATGCTCGAATGTGTGCAACATACTTGTAAAACTCATCGAGACAATCGATTCTGTATAAGTTTTCAAAGAGTTTCATCTTTTGTTGAGGAGATATCGTGGTTTGTACCGAACTCTTCAATGAAGCACATCTAAAGTTTATTCCCGATCAATCCACAACTCCGATGCTCGAATGTGTGCAACATACTTGTAGAACTCATTGAGTCGATCGATTCGGTACAAGTCTTCATAGAGTTCCATCTTTTGTTGCGAAGATATCGTGGTTTGTACCGAACTCTTCATTGAAGCACTTATAAAGTTGATTCCCGATCAATCCACAACTCCGACACTCGAATGTGAGCAACATACTTGTAGAACTCATCGAGAGGATCATTTCGGTACAAGTTTTCAAAGAGTTCCATCTTTTGTTGAGGAGAATCGTGGTTTGTACCGAATTCTTCATTGAAGCACTTATAAAGTTGATTCCCGATTAATCCACAACTCCGATGCTAAAATGTGTGCAACATACTTGTAGAACTCATCGAGAAGATCGATTCGGTACAAGTTTTCAAAGAGTTCCAACTTTTGTTGAGGAGATATCGTGGTTTCTTTCGAACTCTTCATTGAAGAACTTATAAAGTTGATTCCCGATCAATCGACAACTCCAATGCTTGAATATGTGCAATATACTTGTAAACTCATCGAGACGATCGATTCGGTATAAGATTTCAAAGAGTTCCATCTTATGTTGAGGACATATCGTGGTTTGTACCGAACTCTTCATTGATGCACTTATAAAGTAAATTCCCGATCTATCCACAACTCCGATGCTCAAATGTGTGCAACATACTTGTAGAACTTATCGAGACGATCGATACGGTATAAGTTTTCACAAAGTTCCATCTTTTGTTGAGGAGATATCGTGGTTTGTACCGAACTCTTCCTTGAAGCACTTATAAAGTTGATTCCTGATCAATCCACAACTCAGTTTACTTGTAGAACTCATCGAGATGATCGATTCGGTACAAGTTTTCAAAGAGTTCCATCTTTTGTTGAGGAGATATCGTGGTTTGTACCGAACTCTTCATTGAAGCACTTATAAAGTTGATTCCCGATCAATCCACAACTACGATGCTCGAATGTGTGCAACATACTTGTAGAACTCATCGAGACGATCAAATCGGTACAAGTTTTCAAAGAGTTCCATCTTTTGTTGAGGACAATCGTTGTTTGTACCGAACTCTTCATTGAAGCACATATAAAGTTGATTCTCGATTAAACCACAACTCCGATGCTAAAATGTGTTCAACATACTTGTAGAACTCATCGAGACGATCGATTCGGTACAAGTTTTCAAAGAGTTCCAACTTTTGTTGAGGAGATATCGTGGTTTCTTCCGAACTTTTCATTGAAGCACTTATAAAGTTGATTCCCGATCAATCCACAACTCCGATGCTCGAATGTGTGCAACATATTTGTAGAACTCATTAAGACGATCGATTCGGTACAAGTTTTCAAAGAGTTCCATGTTTTGTTGCAGAGAATCGTGGTTTGTACCGAACTCTTCATTGAAGCACTTATAAATTTGATTCCCGATTAATCCACAACTCCGAGCTCCAATGTGTGCAACATACTTGTAGAACTCATTGAGACGATCGATTTGGTACAAGTTTTCAAAGAGTTCCAACTTTTGTTAAGGAGATATCGTGGTTTCATCCGAACTCTTCATTGAAGCACTTATAAAGTTGATTCCCGATCAATCCACAACTCCAATGCTCCAATGTGTGCAACATACTTGTAAAACTCATCGAGACAATCGATTTTGTATATGTTTTCAAAGAGTTCCATCTTTTGTTGAGGAGATATCGTAGTTTGTACCGAACTCTTCATTGAAGCACTTATAAAGTTGATTCCCGATCAATCCACAACTCCGATGCTCGAATGTGTTCAACATACTTGTTGAACTCATTGAGACGATCGATTCGGTACAAGTTTTCATAGAGTTCCATCTTTTGTTGAGGAGATATCGTGGTTTGTACCGAACTCTTCATTGAAGCACTTATAAAGTAGATTCCCGATCAATCCACAACTCCGATGCTCGAATGTGTGCAACATACTTGTAGAACTAATTGAGACGATCGATTCGGTACAAGTTTTCAAAGAGTTCCATCTTTTATT
>JAPKLW010008086.1:0-13920 GCA_026898455.1 Plectranthus barbatus | reverse complement strand
GAGGAGGACGAGGAGGAGGCAATAGTCTTTCCTATGCTACCAAGTCCAAATACGCTCTTCTTTTTAGATACTCCACCGGCAGCAGATTGAAAAAGGCTATTTTGATTAGCGATAGAGGCCGGTGTAGCACTATCGGCCAGGGATGCCTCCAGCAACCTCTGATACTCCTCCTGCATGAAATAAATATTTTAATTTACTTAACTAAAAATAATTAAGAAAACTATTAAGCATTTATGTATTTCAATACTTACAGCCACTTGTGTTGTCCTCTGATTGCAATAATTTGAATCATCCCTTCGATGGGTTGCATCAAATACTTCATAATATGACACATCTTAAACTGGGATGCCCTTTTGAGTAGCCTTTTTTGTTTTACATTATAAAAATTTAGAAGAAATATATATTAAATTTAATGAAAAGAACATAGGATTAATTACTTACTATCAATTGAGCACACTCGTGGAACGATCTTGAGCCACCCCTATGTGTGGGGCATCCCGGCTCTCCCTCAGGCACCCTTGCCTTCCTATTTGTAGTCCCCAGGCGGCGGCTAGGGTTTGGTTGTTGAAGGAGGCGGCTGGAAACCCTAGCTGTGGGCTAGGGTTTGCTGCTAGGGTTCAGATCCGGGCTGGGCGCGGGCCCGGCAGCCCGGAGGCGGCCCAATTTGCTGAAACTAGGGTTTTTGCAAAATTAGGGTTTCTACAACCCAGTGGGCCTGAAACCCTAATTCCTGACCCAAACTGCTGTATTATTTTTATTCCAGCCCAAAATTGCAGATTTCAAGTTAAAAAGTGGGAGCCCAGTTTGAAGATCTGTATTAAATTAAAGCCTTGTAATAGATAGGTTTAATTTTATTTCCCAAGTAATTGCATCAAGGGGCCACGAGAAATTTTATTTGTTTATTTAATTAATTTCTCGTATGATGTGATTTATTATGTGCGCACTAGTAAATAATAGGAAAGCATGCTATTGCTTTTATTATTTATTTTTAAAGCATGTTGTAGATAATAGGGAAGCATGTTATTACTTTATTATTTACTGTTCGAAGCATGCTTTATGTGATTTATTTTATGTATTAAATTATGTCTATAAATTCCGGAATCATGTTGGGAAATATGATGGAATTTTAGATGTGACATAATTTATGGAACATAAAATAATCTGTGCTCATAAGAACCTTTTGAAAGAAAAAGACTAAGCAAGATTTTTTAATTAAAATCAACAAGACCTCCACAATGCGGTCTCTTATTAGAAGTGGGCAGTGAAGTGAGTAGACGTCTACACGACCGTAGCCTGCTTGCTTTATTTGTTCATAAGTTCTAATAGATGAGATTTCTAAATAAAACATTTAAACATGTGAGAAGTGGACAGTGAAGTGAGTAGACGTCTACACGACCGTAGCCTGCTTACTTTATTTGTTCATAAGTTCTCTAGAATTGTTTTAAATGAGATAACAAAGGTTGTAAGAGGCATGCGTCATGGGTCTAGTACGTATGACAAATCGTCCTTTTAACTTCCGGAGTTAGAATTGTGGTCAAATGCTTAGATGTTGCCTGAGTACTAACTCATGAATGATGTCCCTGCTCAGATAGGTTGAACATGGTCTTAGTTTTATCTCCGATTATTAATTTCATTTGCCGGCGAATACCTGGCATGGATTGAAATTAAAGACTGGAACTTCAAAGAGCAGTCTGGTTAGGTGGTCTGCTGTAAACGTCTTCGAAAGGAGCTTGCAGTAGATGCACCTAGGCAATTGGGGGAAACAATTGTATTGGTTTATCAAAAGGTTACAATGCATATTTGTTTCAATGTTCTGCATGTATGTACTTACTTTAATCAATTATTGTTTTCAGATATGTCTATGAATAATGTCATAAATATCTTGGCACAAAATCAATTAACTGGTCCGAATTTCCTGGAATGGAAGCGCAACTTGGATTATATCCTAGTTGCAGAGGAACATAAATATGTTCTTAACACTCCGTGTCCAGCTGTCCCCACTGCTGAGTCAACTGATGTGGAGCGGAACCTCTATGACAAGTGGGTCAAGTCTAACAATGTAGTCAAGTGCTACATGATGACCACTATGTCTAAGGTGCTCCAGCAACAACATCAGCACTATGACAAAGCAGCTGAGATTATGGATAGTCTCACAGTAACTTATGGGGAATCGGATAGAGCTGTCAGATTTAAACTCATGAGGGAAATCGTGAGTTGTAAAATGACTGATGGTAGCTCAGTGAGGGAGCACGTTGTTTCCATGACTCATCTCATGGATGAACTGACGTTGCATGGAGGAGGTATTGACGGGGAAGCCCAGGTCGATATCATACTCAACTCACTTCCGAAGTCTTTTGAGAACTTTAGGCTGAATGTTGTCATGAGTAAAAAGGAGTACACTCTCAATGAGTTACTCAGTGACCTCATGGCGGCTGAATCAGTCATGCAACCTAAAAAGGCAGTCTTGGTTTCTTCCGGTAATCGCCCTGCTTCATCGAAAGGTGCTAAAGGAGTGATTGGAAAGAAATTCAAGAAGACAACCTTTGGAAGCAAAAGTTCTGGGAAAAAGAAGACTGTGACACCGGGGAAGAAGGGCAAGTGTTTCCGTTGTGGCAAAACTAGTCACTGGAAGAAGGATTGTCTGACCAAGCGGGTTAGACAAGGTACGTCATTAGCATTTGTAACGGAGACATGTTTGGCATCTGTTTCTACCCATTCATGGGTAGTGGATACTGGAGCTACTGATCATGTTTGTTACACTTTGCAGGGATTCAGGCCGACAAGGCAGCTGAATGATGACGAGGTGACGATCTCCATGGGTAATGCTGCTCGTGTGTCTGCAGTAGCAGTGTAGGGTTTGAGTCTACGATTAACAACACGAGTTGTTATTCAATTCGCCGGATCGTTCTTAGGATATCAAAATAAACACAATTAAATGAACCATGCAAAGCCTATGCATGCTCCTACAAAATTAATTGCAAGATGGATTAGGATTTATACCTCTTTTCACCGTTTGATCCACAGGACAGATCGGAG
The DNA here is from genome assembly GCA_026898455.1 of Plectranthus barbatus. NCBI lineage: Eukaryota > Viridiplantae > Streptophyta > Magnoliopsida > Lamiales > Lamiaceae > Plectranthus > Plectranthus barbatus. The sequence goes on along the minus strand of JAPKLW010008086.1, from coordinate 10,884 downwards.
TATGATAACGGTGAAAAACCTTCAGATCTGAAGCGGAATAGAACAAAAGTCGATGCCCCTTTCTTCAAAGAAATCGATGGCTGCTTTCTCTTGTTCCTACAGATCTGATCTTCTGATCTGTGTCCCTTGCTCCTTGGAAATCTGGTGAGGATTATTCTACCAAGTTGATTCAGCCGGAGGATTTGATCAGAGAAAATCCCTCCTTCCTGAATAGCCCTAGCCGCCACCCTCTCTGTATACTGAATTATGTTTCATCTACTTTTCTGATCTAGGGTTTGGCTATTTATAGTGTTAGGGTTTATGTAAACCCTAACCCTAATGGGCTTGAGCAGTGAATGGGCCAGACCAGGGATCAGATGCAAATAATAAAGTGGGCCCTCTTTTATTAATTAATTCTCTCATGTCCAACCCAGAACATTAATTAATTAATAAAGTATTGTTTTAACCTTCACCACGGTAACAATACTGACTCGCCCCTTTATTACCACGTTATTAGGAACGGGTTGCACCATACTAACATGATCCACATATTTAAGGTTTCAGACATTCATTAATTAATTTGGTTTATATGACAATCAACCATAATTAATTAATATCTTATTTCCTGAATAATACCACTCAACCTTTGTCTCTTATGCTTGAATAAATCATTCAGCCTGCAGGACTTAGCATAAAGAACCTTGTGAGCTCATCAGGGAATGTCACCATCCTGAAACGGATATGTTACCATACATCCAGACTAAGCAGACCCCACACAGATTGCCAACACCCAAAATACGGGTATAAGGGTACATGTAAGACCCGCCACCATGGTAAATCAAAGTGCGGTCAACCTGTGTGTGCCCCTTATCCTTTAGTAAGGTTTAAGACCATAGAAAGTATATTGGGATCTGGCTCGTTCATATGTCAATGAGAACGGCGCATCCCACTGTTGATAAGTAGCCAGGATAAGCCCACTTATACACCGATGTGCCGCAGCTTAAACCGACAGCCTATCCAGGGACCGTCTCAGCTGTGATACTCTTTATATCTCGCTAGGTCAAGCGAGCCATATGATCCTGCTGTGGTAACACCACATGGCCATCCCTATCGGCGAGATATAGGATATTATAGTTCGTTGTATGTTCACATTATCAGATAGCGAGATTTGTTTAATGTATCAACATAATGAAAGCCAGTATACAAACGCTTGATCAATTATGCTTTTCAGTATACATATCCCAACAAGCAGTTGGAGATGTTACATTATGCTTTCAAGACAATGTTTTGATTTTAAGAGATGTTTTGTATGTGCCGGATTTTCGGCGGAACCTTATTTCTGTTTCCTCTTTAATAAATGATGGATTTTTAGTTATTTTTGATAGTCATGTCACTATCAATGGCAATAACGGTGTTATCTGTCGTGGGATACAGAAAGACTCTCTTTATATCATAACTTGTTTGCATAAATCTTCCGTGAATGCTGCATATAACTCATTTAATCATAAGAAGAGAAAGTTTTCATCTTCTGATGAGGATCTTACATATTTATGGCATCTGAGACTAGGTCACATCAATCTAAAGAGGATCAAGAGACTCGTGGATGATGGAACGTTGGATTCAATCCAGGTAGTTCCACATCGAGTTTGTGAATCCTGTATAGAGGGAAAGATGACGACCAGGCCTTTCAAGGCAAGTCAGTCTCGAGCAAGTGATGTGTTGGAACTGATCCACTCTGATTTATGTGGACCTATGTCCACGCAAGCTCGTGGAGGATTTAAGTATTTCGTCACTTTTATTGACAATTACTCGAGATACGGGTATGTTTACTTACTTCACTATAAGTCTGAATGCTTTGAGAAATTCAAGGAATTCAAGGCGGAAGTAGAGAAGAGGTTAAACAAGACCATTAAGTCATTACGATCTGATCGTGGTGGTGAGTATCTCAGTGACGAGTTCTTGCAGTTTTTATCAGAGCATGGGATTACATCCCAATGGACCGCACCAGGCACTCCTCAGCAGAATGGTGTGGCAGAAAGAAGAAATAAGACTCTTCTTGAAATGGTTAGATCTATGATGAGTTATGCGAACTTGCCTGTTTCGTTTTGGGGCCACGCGTTACTAACAACGGCGTACCTGCTGAACCTGGTACCTTCTAAGTCAGTTCCTAAAACACCCTCGGAACTTTGGCATGGGCGAAAGCCCAGTGTGTCAAAGATAAGAGTGTGGGGTTGTTCGGCATATGTTTTGTCGAAGGAACCTGATAAGTTAGAAGGTAGGTCCAAGCTAATGTTGTTTGTGGGATACCCCAGACAAACGAAGGGTGGTTATTTCTACTGTCCTGAGGATCAGAAGATCGTTGTTAGCACCAACGCAAGATTCTTAGAGGACGAGTTTGTGAAAAACCACAAATTCAAAAGTGATATCATTCTCCAAGAAATTGGAGATGATGATGCGCTTTCATTGGGAAAACCCCATGGCAGATTGAGTGTACCTCTCGAAGGTATGGAACCAATTGCACGGTCGCCAGTGCAAGGATTTGATCCACAAGTAACTGCACCAATTGCTGACGCAGTACCAGTGCTCCGTCGTAGTGGGAGGGTACCTCACCAACCCGAGCGGTATATGTTCGTGGGAGAGTCTTCGGACTTGATCCCGGAAGACGGACTAGATGATACCGACCCATGGACATACGACGAAGCAGTAAATGACAAAGATGCTGAAAAATGGCATAAAGCCATGGATTCAGAAATTGAATCAATTACCTCTATGGATGTATACCAGAAGTCTGCGCTACCTGATGGCTTTCGGGCCATAGGTTGCAAATGGGTATACAAACGGAAGAAAGGTTCGAAAGGAGAAATAACGGCTTTTAAAGCCAGGTTGGTGGCGAAGGGTTATAGTCAAAAGGAGGGCATTGACTATGACGAGACCTTCTCACCGGTAGCCATGCTCAAATCCATTCGAATTCTTCTATCCATAGCAGCACATATGGACCTAGAAATCTGGCAGATGGATGTCAAAACCGCGTTTTTAAACGGGTACCTTGAGGAAGGTCGTGACATCTATATGCAGCAGCCAGAGGGTTATGTGAAGGATGGTGAAGAGCATCTTGTCTGGAAGCTAAAGAAGTCCTTGTATGGACTTAACAAGCTTCACGGTCATGGAACAAACGTTTCGATGATGTGATTAAATCCTATAGATTTTCACAGTGCGAAACCGAAAGTTGTGTGTACCGATTAAACGTCAGCAGAAGCGTGGTATTCCTTGCACTTTATGTAGATGACATTCTTCTATTCGGCAACGATGTGAAGGTGTTGTCAGACATAAAGAGATGGTTATCCGAACAGTTTCAAATGAAGGACCTAGGAGACGCTGGATACATCCTTGGGATTAAAGTCTTGCGTGATCGCAAGAAAAGGATGTTAATCTTGTCTCAGGATGCTTATATTGATACTGTAATTGCTCGTTTTAGCATGCAAAATGCCAAGAAAGGGTTGCTACCTTTCAGACATGGTGTTCCTCTGTCTAAGGCACAATGCCCTGCAACAAAAGAGGAGAAGGATGAGATGGCTAAAGTACCATATGCTTCGGCAGTGGGAAGTCTCATGTATGCGATGCTATGTACGAGGCCAGATATCTGTTATACCGTGGGCATGGTAGCCAGATATCAGTCTAACCCTGGACAGGCACACTGGACTGCTGTCAAACATATTCTCAAGTATCTGAAAAGAACTCGAGACTATTGTCTTGTCTATCAGTGTGAGAATTTGTGCCCTGTGGGTTATACGGATTCAGATTTCCAGGTGGATCAGGATGAGAAGAGATCGACCTCGGGCTATGTGTTCACCTTGGGAGGTGGAGCTGTTTCATGGAGGAGTGCGAAATAGAAATGTATCGCAGACTCCACCATGGAAGCTGAGTATGTGGTAGCTTCAGAAGCTTCTAAAGAAGCAGTATGGCTCCGGAACTACCTCCAAGAGTTAGATATTGTTCTGAGTTTGCCCAAGACCGTCACGATATATTGTGATAATGCTGGTGCAGTAGCAAACTCTAAGGAACCAAGAACTCACAAGGCGTCAAAGCACATAGAGAGAAAGTACCACATCATACGAGAAATCGTAGCGAGGGGCGATGTGCAAATAGAGAAGATTGACACGAAGAATAATCTAGCGGATCCATTTACAAAGGGCTGGCCACAGAAGGCATACGAGGGTCACGTTTGTAGCCTAGGTATGAGGTAGATGCCGGCCACTTGGTGACTAAATGTAATAGCTAGATTAGAATAGACACATGTTATACTCTGGAAAGTAATGGTATAATGCTTTGAGTATAAGTGGGAGATTGTTGGAATTGTATACATAAAAGCATTATGATTGGTATATTAGGAAACATTATGTTTGATATACTGGTAATCATTAATGACTTGCAATAAACAACTCCTGTCTGAATTAACAATCATACGATGCGAACAAACACATCCAGTTATCTCGTCGATAGGAAGATCATACGGTGTGTAAGAGATCACAGAAGATCGTATAGATCGTTTGACCTAGCGAGATATAAACAATTATCACAGCTGAGACAGTTTCTGGTTTGGTTGTCGGTTTAGGCTGCGGCACACAAGTCCATAAGTGGTTTATCTTGACTGCTTTGTGTGACCGGTACATCTCAATGTATTGATAGGATCAACAGTGAGATGAACCATTCTACTTGACATATGAATGAGTAAAGATCTCGGTAACTTGGTCGGATCTAAAGTCTATTGAAAGCTGAGGGGCACACATGGGTTGACTGTCACTTTGACTTGCTATGGTGGAGAGTCTTACATGTACTCGTATATCTGCATCTTGGGTGATGGCAGCTTGTGTGGGGTTTCCTCAGGCTGGATTTAGATAACCATATCCGTTTCAGGATGGTGACATTCCCTGGGAAGCTCACGAGGTTCGTTATGCTAAGTCCTGCAGGCTGAATCATTGATTCAAGCATAAGCGATAAGGGTTGAGTGGTACTACTCAGGAATAATAAGAGATTAATTAATTACAGCTAATTGTCATACGCTGAATTAATTGATGAATGTCTGAAACCTTAAATATGGGGATTAACCAAGTCAATGCAACCCGTTCCTAATAACGTGGTAATAAAGGGTAGGTCAGCATTAATTCTCTGGTGGCATGAATTAATGTTTATTAATTAATTATGTTCTGGGTTGAACATGGAATTAATTAATAGGAGGCCCACTTTATTATTTGCATTTGATCCCTGGTCTGGCCCAACACTGCTCAGAGCCCATTAGGGTTTATTAAACCCTAATAGCCCATTCTCAGATCTATATAAATAGATGAATCTCTCACTTGCCCACATATGAATAAGTTTGCTTTTCAAATCAAAAACCCTAGAGAGATTGTGAGAGAGTGGGCGGCTGTAGATCCGGTAGCGTATCCTCACCAGATTTCTGGATCGAGCAAGGGAACAGATCAGAAGATCAGATCTGTAGGAACACCATCGTTTTGATCGATTCCAGATCCAGATCTGCACCATCTTCATTGTCGTCATCGATCTAGATCTGTAGATCAGTCTTTGGAGTTTAAGGTATCCCTTTGAATCTACGAATTAAATTAAATAGGAGCATGCAGAGGGCATTTACTGTTTGTCATGACATTTATTTTGATATCCATAAATCGAATCCGGAGTTTAATAAATGGCGATTCATGTCGCCTATTGTAGACTCAGTTCCTACAGGCCTCGCAGAGGCCGAAGGCCGAGGCAAGGCGAGGCGGGCGGCGGCGGCGGCGCGCGTGGGCACACGGCAGGCACGTTGTACAACGTCCCTAGCACACTCAGTTATAACACCATATCAGTGTAATTGTATTTAATCCTGTTAAGACAAGGTTATATTCCCAATGTGGGATGTCATAATTATTACTTGTCTTGTCTTAATTAATCATGTAATAATGACGCCACGTGTCACCTTCGCGGATCAATTTCTCACTCACCGAAACACGGATTTGAGAAAATAAATATACCAAGATTATCTACTCTCAACGTAGATCGATTCTGTAATATTTAATTTTCACAAAATTAAATATTTATTTCCGGAATATTTATTTAAATATCTCCGTTTCCAACATGATGTACAATCAATCAACATATTAATGTTGCGTGATTATGTTTTAGTTGTTGTTTGATTAATATGTTGCTTGATTGTGTTTTAGTTGTTGCTTAGATTGTATATCAAGAAAATAGTAAAATAGCGACCGATATTTCCGTCAAAAAATAATGCAGAGTCGGTCGCAGATTGTAATCTGCGACGAAAATCGTCAGTCGTTAATTATGTGATCGCTAATTTATTTGCGACCAAAAGGTGTCGGTCGCAAAGATTTTGCGATAGACCTGTGACCGATAATTCGGTCGTAAAATTTACAACCGAACATTCGGTCGCAAATCTTTTATTAGCTTTTGCGACCGACATAATGGTCGCTAATTCGTCGTAAAATATCGATACAAATTTGCAACGAAAGTCGGTCGCAATTTAGTGATTTTTTTTATAAAAAAAATTTGTTTTTTTCCTTTCCTGTTTTTATTTCAAAAGCACATCAACAAGATAAAAACAAAAGCCTAACAATCTAACAAGAATAATCTAAAATCCAACATCCTGAATACAAAAGCATAATCCAAATAGGTTTTAAATTGTAAATCAAATTCATAACAATTCAGAAACATAATCTAAAATCCAACAAAATACAAAAGCATCCAGAATATCTTGACATCTTCGGAGCTCAAGATAACTGCAATGGACACAATAAAGTTAAAAATTAGTAAATCATACAATCAAATAGGTTTTAAATTGTAAATTAAATAAACTAACCTCTATTCTTGCATTGAAAGCGGCGATGAATCATTCCGTGGATCATGCGATGGTGCTATTCCGTACTTAACAAGTTCTTCATGAACTAAGTCACGCACCAACTCTCGCATCTCAGTAGTGGTCTGTGATGAGCTACCATGTGTAGGCCGAGAAATGCCTGAGGAGGAGGAGGACGAGGAGGAGGCAATAGTCTTTCCTATGCTACCAAGTCCAAATACGCTCTTCTTTTTAGATACTCCACCGGCAGCAGATTGAAAAAGGCTATTTTGATTAGCGATAGAGGCCGGTGTAGCACTATCGGCCAGGGATGCCTCCAGCAACCTCTGATACTCCTCCTGCATGAAATAAATATTTTAATTTACTTAACTAAAAATAATTAAGAAAACTATTAAGCATTTATGTATTTCAATACTTACAGCCACTTGTGTTGTCCTCTGATTGCAATAATTTGAATCATCCCTTCGATGGGTTGCATCAAATACTTCATAATATGACACATCTTAAACTGGGATGCCCTTTTGAGTAGCCTTTTTTGTTTTACATTATAAAAATTTAGAAGAAATATATATTAAATTTAATGAAAAGAACATAGGATTAATTACTTACTATCAATTGAGCACACTCGTGGAACGATCTTGAGCCACCCCTATGTGTGGGGCATCCCGGCTCTCCCTCAGGCACCCTTGCCTTCCTATTTGTAGTCCCCAGGCGGCGGCTAGGGTTTGGTTGTTGAAGGAGGCGGCTGGAAACCCTAGCTGTGGGCTAGGGTTTGCTGCTAGGGTTCAGATCCGGGCTGGGCGCGGGCCCGGCAGCCCGGAGGCGGCCCAATTTGCTGAAACTAGGGTTTTTGCAAAATTAGGGTTTCTACAACCCAGTGGGCCTGAAACCCTAATTCCTGACCCAAACTGCTGTATTATTTTTATTCCAGCCCAAAATTGCAGATTTCAAGTTAAAAAGTGGGAGCCCAGTTTGAAGATCTGTATTAAATTAAAGCCTTGTAATAGATAGGTTTAATTTTATTTCCCAAGTAATTGCATCAAGGGGCCACGAGAAATTTTATTTGTTTATTTAATTAATTTCTCGTATGATGTGATTTATTATGTGCGCACTAGTAAATAATAGGAAAGCATGCTATTGCTTTTATTATTTATTTTTAAAGCATGTTGTAGATAATAGGGAAGCATGTTATTACTTTATTATTTACTGTTCGAAGCATGCTTTATGTGATTTATTTTATGTATTAAATTATGTCTATAAATTCCGGAATCATGTTGGGAAATATGATGGAATTTTAGATGTGACATAATTTATGGAACATAAAATAATCTGTGCTCATAAGAACCTTTTGAAAGAAAAAGACTAAGCAAGATTTTTTAATTAAAATCAACAAGACCTCCACAATGCGGTCTCTTATTAGAAGTGGGCAGTGAAGTGAGTAGACGTCTACACGACCGTAGCCTGCTTGCTTTATTTGTTCATAAGTTCTAATAGATGAGATTTCTAAATAAAACATTTAAACATGTGAGAAGTGGACAGTGAAGTGAGTAGACGTCTACACGACCGTAGCCTGCTTACTTTATTTGTTCATAAGTTCTCTAGAATTGTTTTAAATGAGATAACAAAGGTTGTAAGAGGCATGCGTCATGGGTCTAGTACGTATGACAAATCGTCCTTTTAACTTCCGGAGTTAGAATTGTGGTCAAATGCTTAGATGTTGCCTGAGTACTAACTCATGAATGATGTCCCTGCTCAGATAGGTTGAACATGGTCTTAGTTTTATCTCCGATTATTAATTTCATTTGCCGGCGAATACCTGGCATGGATTGAAATTAAAGACTGGAACTTCAAAGAGCAGTCTGGTTAGGTGGTCTGCTGTAAACGTCTTCGAAAGGAGCTTGCAGTAGATGCACCTAGGCAATTGGGGGAAACAATTGTATTGGTTTATCAAAAGGTTACAATGCATATTTGTTTCAATGTTCTGCATGTATGTACTTACTTTAATCAATTATTGTTTTCAGATATGTCTATGAATAATGTCATAAATATCTTGGCACAAAATCAATTAACTGGTCCGAATTTCCTGGAATGGAAGCGCAACTTGGATTATATCCTAGTTGCAGAGGAACATAAATATGTTCTTAACACTCCGTGTCCAGCTGTCCCCACTGCTGAGTCAACTGATGTGGAGCGGAACCTCTATGACAAGTGGGTCAAGTCTAACAATGTAGTCAAGTGCTACATGATGACCACTATGTCTAAGGTGCTCCAGCAACAACATCAGCACTATGACAAAGCAGCTGAGATTATGGATAGTCTCACAGTAACTTATGGGGAATCGGATAGAGCTGTCAGATTTAAACTCATGAGGGAAATCGTGAGTTGTAAAATGACTGATGGTAGCTCAGTGAGGGAGCACGTTGTTTCCATGACTCATCTCATGGATGAACTGACGTTGCATGGAGGAGGTATTGACGGGGAAGCCCAGGTCGATATCATACTCAACTCACTTCCGAAGTCTTTTGAGAACTTTAGGCTGAATGTTGTCATGAGTAAAAAGGAGTACACTCTCAATGAGTTACTCAGTGACCTCATGGCGGCTGAATCAGTCATGCAACCTAAAAAGGCAGTCTTGGTTTCTTCCGGTAATCGCCCTGCTTCATCGAAAGGTGCTAAAGGAGTGATTGGAAAGAAATTCAAGAAGACAACCTTTGGAAGCAAAAGTTCTGGGAAAAAGAAGACTGTGACACCGGGGAAGAAGGGCAAGTGTTTCCGTTGTGGCAAAACTAGTCACTGGAAGAAGGATTGTCTGACCAAGCGGGTTAGACAAGGTACGTCATTAGCATTTGTAACGGAGACATGTTTGGCATCTGTTTCTACCCATTCATGGGTAGTGGATACTGGAGCTACTGATCATGTTTGTTACACTTTGCAGGGATTCAGGCCGACAAGGCAGCTGAATGATGACGAGGTGACGATCTCCATGGGTAATGCTGCTCGTGTGTCTGCAGTAGCAGTGTAGGGTTTGAGTCTACGATTAACAACACGAGTTGTTATTCAATTCGCCGGATCGTTCTTAGGATATCAAAATAAACACAATTAAATGAACCATGCAAAGCCTATGCATGCTCCTACAAAATTAATTGCAAGATGGATTAGGATTTATACCTCTTTTCACCGTTTGATCCACAGGACAGATCGGAGTATGATAACGGTGAAAAACCTTCAGATCTGAAGCGGAATAGAACAAAAGTCGATGCCCCTTTCTTCAAAGAAATCGATGGCTGCTTTCTCTTGTTCCTACAGATCTGATCTTCTGATCTGTGTCCCTTGCTCCTTGGAAATCTGGTGAGGATTATTCTACCAAGTTGATTCAGCCGGAGGATTTGATCAGAGAAAATCCCTCCTTCCTGAATAGCCCTAGCCGCCACCCTCTCTGTATACTGAATTATGTTTCATCTACTTTTCTGATCTAGGGTTTGGCTATTTATAGTGTTAGGGTTTATGTAAACCCTAACCCTAATGGGCTTGAGCAGTGAATGGGCCAGACCAGGGATCAGATGCAAATAATAAAGTGGGCCCTCTTTTATTAATTAATTCTCTCATGTCCAACCCAGAACATTAATTAATTAATAAAGTATTGTTTTAACCTTCACCACGGTAACAATACTGACTCGCCCCTTTATTACCACGTTATTAGGAACGGGTTGCACCATACTAACATGATCCACATATTTAAGGTTTCAGACATTCATTAATTAATTTGGTTTATATGACAATCAACCATAATTAATTAATATCTTATTTCCTGAATAATACCACTCAACCTTTGTCTCTTATGCTTGAATAAATCATTCAGCCTGCAGGACTTAGCATAAAGAACCTTGTGAGCTCATCAGGGAATGTCACCATCCTGAAACGGATATGTTACCATACATCCAGACTAAGCAGACCCCACACAGATTGCCAACACCCAAAATACGGGTATAAGGGTACATGTAAGACCCGCCACCATGGTAAATCAAAGTGCGGTCAACCTG
>JAPKLW010008085.1:0-13922 GCA_026898455.1 Plectranthus barbatus | reverse complement strand
GGTGAACAGTAGCCAGTCGTTAGCTCTTCTCATGCTGATGAACAGTGCCAGCACGAGTCTTTGTCAGCCGCCTGCTGGTGAGACTTCTCTCAACTGGTAGGATTTGTCAGCCGCCTGTTGGTGAAATCCTTCCCAACTGGTGAACAGTATCCAATCGTTAGCTCTTCTCATGCTGGTGAACAACGTCAGCACGAGTCTTTGTCAGCCGCCTTCTGATGAGACTTTTCCAACTGGTGAACAGTACCAGTGGTAAGCACTTCTCATGCTGGTGAACAGTGCCAGCATGAGTCTTGATCAGCTGCGACTTACAACTCAAAAGACCTAAACAGGACTTTACATTTGAGATTAGAGCTATTCTAGAGACAAAACTGACGCTGGTAGGACTTAGGATTTGATCCACCAAAACACCAAAACTAGAATCTAAACAAGTAGCTACTGGGGAAAGGAAACTTAGCCAAATTTCCCAACAGGGTTCGACATTATTTTTACCCTAGAGAGAAAAGGCACGAAGGAGGATCAGAAAACGGAGTTCAATGGCTGGGAATTGAAGATTGAAGAAGGGAATCGAAGCTAGAATTGAAGATTCATCCCCAAAGCCTAAGATTTCTTGTTCTTTATTTCCTCTATGTTACCTTTTGAGATATTGAAGTTTTTCATTATGTTCATGAGTAGCTAAACCATTGTTGAGGATTAGGATGTGATTGGGGATGATTTTGAATATTGTTTGGATTTGATTTATTGAATTTCCATGGTTTGATTATTATTGTTGTATTGAATTTGTGCCCCTTGCATGTTTGATCACCATGTGTTGGGATTTATGCCTCAATAAACTAGCTTGATAGGCTTGTTAATTAGAGGGGATTGCAATGATAATTGGGTGTTTTTTTACTTTGAAGATAAGTGATTCGATGTCTAGGTCTTTAATTCTTGAACTATTGGGAGTTAATTGAAGTCAATAAACCTAGACTAGGTTGAGATTGAGCTTAATCTACTATTGTTGCACCGGTACTAAGGGTAATAACTAGAGTAAGTGAATTGATTCAAATTATTTAATGGAATTTGGTTCGTAGAGTTGACAAGTCCAAACGTATTCCTAATCTACCCAATTCATCTTATGTTCCTCAATTGTTCTCTCTTTGGTAATCTTACATAGTCATTCGGTATTTTATTTAGTTACTTGCATTAATATTTAGAATTTTAAGTAGTTTATAATTGATCATTCAAAGTCATTTTATCGCGTCTAGATATTTAAGTTCATAAATCAATCCCTTTTACTCAAAACAACGGACGAGTTGAGTCTTTGTGTTCGATAATTTTTACTTGATAAAAATACTGCATCATGTTTTGGCGCCGTTGTCGGGGACTCAAAGTGTAGGTCGTTGTTTGATATTAGGGGATTTAAAACTTGGTAGTCTAGATTTACTATATTTATGCTTAATTTTAATTTTCACTGGTGCAGGTCGTGCATGATTACAAGATCCAAGGCGAAGAAAATACAAGAACTGACGATACAAGTAGCAGTGAAGGAAGACATGGCGGAAGAAAATCAACAAAATGACAGACAGTTGATTGAAAATCTGCAGAGACAGCTGGAAGAAGTTCGAAACCAGGTTAACAATCCAGGGGAACGTAATCGAAGGGAAGAAAGGAGAAATCCTCTCCAAAATCTATTCCGACCACCGAGAGGAGAATCTACTGAAGGATTCAATGTGCGGACAGATGCTACTCACTTCGAGCTCGCTCAAATGGTCCAAAGGAATCAGTTCGGGGGAAAGCCAGGTGAAGATCCGAATAGTCATATCACACAGTTTCTGGAGGTAGCAGACATGTTAAAGATCAACCAAGTCCCTCAGGAGCAAATGAGGATGTATCTATTTTCCTTCTCCTTGAAGGACGAAGCTAAGGCTTGGTTGATAGGATTGAATAAAATGGAGGTACGCACATGGGAAGATCTGAAAGAGAAGTTTTTGCTGAAGTATTTCCCAACAGGCCTAACGTTAAAGAGGAAAGCAGAAATTCAGTCATTCAGCCAGCAATACGACGAGCCACTCTACGAGACATGGGATAGATTCCGAGAGTTGCTGAGGAGATGTCTGAAACATGGGATGTCTGATGCTCAGATAATCTTCCAATTTTATGCCGGGGTAGAGAATGACAGACAACTGCGGTTGGACAATATTGGTGGAGGAGACTTCCTCGATCTAGAGGAAGACAAGGCCATGAAGGCGATCGAAAAGCTGGCGGAAAACAGTTACAAATGGCCAAAGGAAAGAGGAGATTATAGGGTTGTAAAGAGTGTGGCTGCGACAAAGGATCAGGATGAAATGAAGGAGAAAATGGCTTCTATGGAAACAAAAATGGATCTCCTTCTCTTGGATCGAGCTCAACAACAACAGCAACAAATGGGAAATTCCTCTAGAGGAGGAAATCCAACTCCGAATCAATGCAGCGAAATGGGGCAGATGGAAGCCCAATCAGTTGATGATGTTAACTTTGTTGGCAAAGGTAATTTTGGGAACTATATGATGCGGTAAAAGTTCAATCACAATTTACCCTCAACCACACTCAAGAATAAAATATCAATCCGAGTTCTTCTTGATTCGCCTCCTAGATTACCGAGCTACACAAGTGAAGTCTTATAGCTAAGCATGATTCAATCGTTGAGTAATTCTAATAATCTAAACATGCAATTCAAATCTAAGCTATCAATATAGGAAATGCAAGAATTTAAACACAAAATTTAATCGAACAATCCTTCTCACTATGGTAAACCAAGACAATCACAATACTCAAGTTAGGAAGATCGGATGTTGAATTGAGTAGAGATACAATCAAATTTGGCTAATCATTGTTGCAAACATTATTTAATCCCTAGGAGATTGAGCAATCGACCCTAGACTCGATAACCCCTTGTCACGGTGAGCTACCAGTTGATGATCTAGAACTAGCAAACAGTCACGTTATTTAGCCCTAGACCACTCCAAATGGTTCGTCAATTATTGCCCTACGACCTAGCACCGCACATGGATTGGAACTAAAATCGCATGAATTAACACTATTCACGACGATTCCGCCCGCGTATTGGCTGCAGCGTTCACGTCAACTACCTCCTAAGTTGGCTATTACCTACACCTAAGAGGTAAGGAACAAGTTCTAGTGAAATCCAAACTCTCAAAGGAAAGTAAACATACAATTCTCATGCCAAATTCTCATGCATCCTTCCTCAAATCAACATCCAAAACAGTTTAGAACTTCATACCTTTCAATTGTACAATTACAATTTGGAATTCAATGAACTTCATTACAATTTGAAAGTAGAAATAAGATTCTTCCCCAATTTGGATTGGTTGACTTGATCCACCGCCTTTAATCTTCAATCTTGTACAAGTCTTGATGAATTTAGCTCCTAGATACTCTAGGACTAAGATGAATTTGAAATGAAAAATGGAATCTAGGGAGAAATCTATCTGTCGTATGTAAAAAGTGACAAAAAGTTCTTCAAATAACCGCATCTTCCCCTTTTATAGGCAAGCAATCAGGGCCTCGGATCGCCTGGTCGAAATTTGGCTCGCCTGGACCATCAAAAACTGCCAAAATCACCCAAAAACCGACTTGGCTCGGCCGGTCGAAGTTTGGCTCGACCGAGCCAAGTCTCTGTTCGCTCGCTCGACCGGTCCTGCACCTGCTCGGCCGGTCCTGCGCGATCTCACGGTTTTGGCCATAACTTCCTCTCCCAAACTCCGATTGACCCGATTCCAGTTGCGGTTGAAAGCTAGCTCGAAGCTCTATCCATTGCCATGCTGAAATCAGCCAAGTGCTAAAAATTGAGTTTTGGCTCGAGCTCTCCAAACTCCAAACACGTGCAATTTTCCTCCAAAACTCCACCAAAATTGCTCGTTTATGCCCAATACCTATCCTACACACATCAAACACACAAAACACGAAAACACAACCAAAATACGACAAAAACATATGATACGGGAGTAAAATAGCCACAAACAAGCATGTACACACATCAAAATATAGGTCAATTTACCCACGTATCATACCCCCAAACTTGAACCATTGATTGTCCTCAATCAAAACAAAGTAAAGTAATTAATCTACATCATGCAATACCTCAAATCTCATCATAGTTATCTTAGCATGTTCAAGTAAAATGAGATTATCACCTAACTTTGTAATACGGTTAATCCTAAGGACATGGACCACTCATCAAATATGGATACAAGAAACGAAGACACTCCTTCACGTGTTTAGGGATGATGAGATTCACACATTCACAAGATATCGAGCTTGATTTCCATAGGCTTGCATCCATTCTCACCACTATACTACAACGAGCTAGTTTCTAGAATCAAAAAGGTCTTTTTACGGGTTGTAACGTGGCTAACTGAAAGGGTGGTGGTTTTGGGCCAAAGTGACTAAACTTCTCAATCTCCCAAAACCCCCAAACTTGTTCTTTTCGAACCACTTCAAACCCCGAGGCTTTTCATTTCACATCACATTTTTCTTTTTCCTTTCTTTCTTTTCTTTGTTTTTCTCTTTTCTCATTTCTTTTTCATCATTTTTCAAATGCACCATCATTCTTTCATTTTGTCGGTGCCTCTTTTCCCAAAAACTTGCACCAAAATTTTGTAGGTGCTCATTTTTCTAAGATCAACAACAATTCCTTATTTCACTCTTTCATGCCTCAACATTCCTCATCAATACAAATTCAATCACTTTCCAACCCAACTCTCATCACCGTATTCACCCTCATACACTCTTTCCCCCCAAATATGATCCTAATCAATTCAAGAAAGATCCACCAAGTAAATTCAATCACGGGGGTCAAAGATATGAAAGGCAAAATAATGATAATAACCACCTTATACTCCCGGTGTGAAAGGTAGGACTAAGAATTGATGGCCTAAGATCATTTTCTAGTTACACACTCATGCCAATAGATAGAGAACGGATGCAAGTTCTAGATCTCGTACTCTCAATCTTGCCACTCACAAACAAAATAGATATGACAATATCATGGCTCAAACCTCACAGCTTTTTGTCAAGTCCTATGCATTAACCACATACAAAACTCGGCAATTCAAAAGTTAAACTTAAATCATGCTTTGAAAACTAGATTCCGCCCTATCATAAGTTGAAGTAGACATCAAACTCCACTAAGTAAATCATGATTAAATCTCAAGTCTAGTTTGGGTTCATCACACACACACAAACACACAACATCCTAACAACAATCTACATACCATAACACAATGTAATGAAACTAATTGGTAGAAGGAACGATAGAAAACGTTACCCATCGGCACATGCGATCAAACCGCTCTCCATGCCTTATTTGTATCTATTCAAAGATCAACACAAACACCACCAAACTATTGAGCATAAAACAAACCAATAAAGCTCTCATATCCACCAAACTTTCCGCAAACCAACAATTAAAGATATAAGATAATGTCCACTAGCACAACCATTCAAACCAAACCAATAATCCAAACCACAAACCATGCATAATAGGAAGTATTCAATCATGCCAACTCATTAATGATTCCATCCACAATCGCAAGCAAACAATCCTCAACTATATTCACTTCCAAAACCTCTTTCCACCATCATTCCACTATCCAAATTCTATACAAATACTTCATTTTCCACTAGCTCCACCAAACATACCATCAAAACCAATGTTCAACAAACTCAATCCTATGAAAATATCCATTCATATCATCAAAAGAAACATAATCCAAACATCCATTCAAGGTAGATTATCAATATAGATACAACCAAATCGAATCAAATCCTATAAAGGGTCAATATCCAACAACTAAACTAAACTAAAGCAAGATAAAAGATAAGAGATGGAGAAGAATAAACCGAGGCACCGGCTACCGGCACTTGACTAAGTTTGCAAAAATGGTGGACGGTGCATCGTCACTCCTCTCGATCTTGTTGCTCCTCCTACAAACACAAAAACAAACAAACTAGACATTTATTCAAAATCAAAGCAACTAGAAGCAATTAAACAAAAGCAATAAAATTGGTTAGGTTGCCTCCCATCAAGCGCTTCCTTAACGTCGGTAGCTAGACGACCTTTCCACATCACCCATTATCAAAAATTGTGTGGGTTTTTAATACACCTTTCTTCCTTAATCGGCATTTACTTGGGAGCAATTTGTCCAAGACGATCTTTCTTTCACCCCTATCATCTCTCCAAGGAGGATCGATCATCTTGTTGAACTCGAATTGCATGAATGAGTGCTCCTTCTTTGAAGTGATCATTAAGACATTCTCCATACTAATCCCCACTCCAAGAAATTCATTGATCCATTCATCCAATGCACTCCCCATTCTCTCCTCCACCTTGCCTACTTCCCAAGTTGATATTCCCCGCTTCAACCTATCCTCATTCTCCTTGCTTATTGTCGGCTTTTCCTCTTCTATGAAATGTTCCAATGCCGGTATTGTTGGAATCTCTTCAAGTGAAAGCTCCTCTATTCTATCTCCTTCTATGTTCTTCACCGTCTCCTCGGTGCCTTCCTTCACGAGCTCTTCTTGATGAACACCCATAATCTCTTCACTAATGATTTCTTCGGTTTCCTCATTTTCTTTGCCATCTCCTAATGTTTCCTCGGGTTTCATCTCTATACTTGCACTCTCATCCTTCTTCCTACTTTCAAAAATTTGTGCCGGCTCCTTTACCTCATCAACTTGAAGTATTACTTCTCTTTCCCTTGCCGGTTCATCTTCTTTCTTCACCTCTATTTCTTGCCTTTCCTCACGCTCTTTCCTTGATCTTTTCAACACTTTAAGTTCTTCTTGCATGAGCTCTAACTGTCTCCTCCACAAATCATCATCATGAGATTCATTTACAACATTCACCATTTGAGATGCTCTTTCCTCCTCCGGCCATTGGTTACTACATTCAAACATTTCCTCATACACGTTTCGGATAGGCATTCGCGGTCTTTGTCTTTGCATCATGAGGTATCTCATCTCCTCAAATTGCCTTTGCACATTAATAAGTCTCTCCATGTTAGACACCTACAAGAGTTCAACAAAGGCAATTCTCCAACAAAAACAAAAATCCAAAAGAAAACAAAATAAGAACAATTATCAAACAAATGTTAGTAACAATATTCACACAAACAAAAACACAAACACCTAGCCTACAAGCTTCACTTTTCCCCCAATATCTAGCAACCTACTAAATGAAGTCCCCGGCAACGGCGCCAAAAGTTGATGCGGTAAAAGTTCAATCACAATTTACCCTCAACCACACTCAAGAATAAAATATCAATCCGAGTTCTTCTTGATTCGCCTCCTAGATTACCGAGCTACTCAAGTGAAGTCTTATAGCTAAGCAAGATTCAATCATTGAGTAATTCTAATCATATAAAAATGCAATTCAAATCTAAGCTATCAATATAGGAAATGCAAGAATTTAAACACAAAATTTAATCGAACAATCCTTCTCACTATGGTAAACCAAGACAATCACAATACTCAAGTTAGGAAGATCGGATGTTGAATTGAGTAGAGATACAATCAAATTTGGCTAATCATTGTTGCAAACATTATTTAATCCCTAGGAGATTGAGCAATCGACCCTACACTCGATAATCCCTTGTCACGGTGAGCTACCGGTTGATGATCTAGAACTAGCAAACAGTCACGTTATTTAGCCCTAGACCACTCCAAATGGTTCGTAAATTATTGTCCTACGACCTATCACCGCACATGGATTGGAACTAAAATTGTATGAATTAACACTATTCACGATGATTCTGCCCGCGTATTGGCTGCAGCGTTCACGTCAACTACCTCCTCAGTTGGCTATTACCTACACCTAAGAGGTAAGGAACAAGCTCTAGTGAAATCCAAACTCTCAAAGGAAAGTAAACATACAATTCTCATGCCAAATTCTCATGCATCCTTCCTCAAATCAACATCCAAAACAGTTTAGAACTTCATACCTTTCAATTGTACAATTACAATTTGGAATTCAATAAACTTCATTACAATTTGAAAGTAGAAATAAGATTCTTCCCCAATTTGGATTGGTTGACTTGATCCACCGCCTTTAATCTTCAATCTTGTACAAGTCTTGATGAATTTAGCTCCTAGATACTCTAGGACTAAGATGAATTTGAAATGAAAAATGGAATCTAGGGAGAAATCTATCTATCGTATGTAAAAAGTGACAAAAAGTTCTTCAAATAACCGCCTCTTCCCCTTTTATAGGCAAGCAATCAGGGCCTCGGATCGCCCGGTCGAAGTTTGGCTCGCCTGGGCCATCAAAAACTGCCAAAATCACCCAAAAACTGACTTGGCTCGGCCAGTCGAAGTTTGGCTCGACCGAGCCAAGTCTCTGTTCGCTCGCTCGACCGGTCCTGCACCTGCTCGGCCGGTCCTGCGCGATCTCACGGTTTGGGCCATAACTTCCTCTCCCGAACTCCGATTGACCCGATTCTAGTTGCGTTGGAAAGCTAGCTCGAAGCTCTATCCATTGCCATGCTGAAAATAGCCAAGTGCTAAAAATTGCATTTTGGCTCGAGCTCTCCAAACTCCAAACACGTGCAATTTTCCTCCAAAACTCCACCAAAATTGCTCGTTTATGCCCAAAACCTATCCTACACACATCAAACACACATAACACAAAAACACAACCAAAATACGACAAAAACATATGATACGGGAGTAAAATAGCCACAAACAAGCATGTACACACATCAAAATATAGGTCATTTTACGCACGTATCACTATAGAAGGCCCTACTATCAGTATGATAATCCTACTTATCATCCCAACCCAAACCTATCTTATGGGAATCCGAACAATGCTATGAATCCACCTCCTGGATTTGAGCAGAGAGGGGAAGGGTCGAATCAGGGGAATAGAGGGGATCACATGCGGAAGCAATATGTGCAGCAGGGGAGAAGAGCGCCCAGCTCAAAAGAAGAAGAGTTTGAGAAGAGGCTCGAAAGATACAATAGTATGTTCACGGAGATGCAGAATCAAATCTCCACCATTGCCAAACATGTGAGTGAGAAACACCAACAGGGGCAGTTTCTCAGTGATACTGAAGCCAACCCGAGGAAGAACGTTAGTGTTATAACCACAAGAAGTGGTAAGTCCTATGAAGAACCCAGTGACCCTACTTTGGGGAAGGAGAAGGGGCTGAAGGACTAGGGTGCAGAAGAGGAAGAGATTGAGGATGAAGTGACTCCTCAGCTAGTCAAAACACAAAAGGGGAGCACATCCGAGGAAATTCCCAAAGGAAACAAACAACTTTTTCCTCAGAGATTGGCAAAGAATAGGCTGAACAAGCAGTTTGCAAGGTTTTTGGATCATCTGAGCAAGGTGCACATCAACCTGCCGTTGTTGGAGGTATTAAAGGATATTCCAGGGTACACAAAATTCTTGAAGGAGATGGTGACACAGAAGAGGAGATTTGGAGAGTTCGAAACTGTGAATCTATTCGAAGAATGTAGTGCGGTGATCCAGCAAAAAATGCCTTTCAAGAGGCAAGATCCAGGGAGCTTCACAATTTTATGTGTCATTGGGGGATTGGAGTTCGGCCATGCCTTATGTGATTCAGGTGCGAGCATCAATTTGATGCCGCTTTCTATTTTCAAGAGACTACAGATCGGGGAGATTAAACCAACCACCATTACCCTCCAAATGGCAGATCGCTCCCTATCCTATCCGAAGGGAATTGTGGAAGATGTGCTGGTAAAAGTCAATAACTTTATATTCCCTGCAGATTTTGTGGTCTTCCATATGGAGGAAGATAAGAATGTGCCATTGATTCTTGGGAGACCATTCTTGGCTATTGGGGGAGCATTGATTGATGTGAGGAAGGGAGAGCTAACTCTCTGCTTCAACGATCGAGAGATTTCATTCTCCATCTCCGATGCAATGAAGAAGCATGAGGACAGGTATGAAGAGTGCAACAACATTGAGGTAATATCTACTCCTTTATCATGTGGTTATCAGAAGAGAGATGCAGTAGAAGAGGTTATTCATGATTCCTTATGCTCTAACTGTGGTTTTGATAAGCTTTATGAGGCTTGTGATGAGTTGCTAGAAATTATGAAGGCATTGGATTACACACCAGAGCTCAAACCAAAGCAGGATGTCAAGTTTCTAGAGCTGAGGACTAAGGAGGAAGAGCAGGAGGCAAAATTCAAGAGGGAAAAGAGCAAGAATAAAGCCCCGGTGGCGGTGTTGAAGAAATTTCCAGACAGCCTCCAATATATCTTCCTTGGGGAGAATGACACATATCCAGTCATTATTGCCTCGGCATTATCTGCTGTGGAGATTGAGAAACTTTCAAGGGTTCTGAGGATGCACATATCAACTATAGGGTGGCAGATCTCCGACATAAGGGGGATCAACCTGTCTATTGTGATGCACAAGATCATTCTTGAAGAAGGGAGCAAGCCAAAGAGACAACCTCAAAGGAGACTGAATCCGAAGATGCAAGAGGTGGTGAAAAAGGAGGTTCTGAAGCTGTTGGATAATAATATTATCTATGCCCCGAGTGAAAATGAGTGGGTCAGTC
Source organism: Plectranthus barbatus (assembly GCA_026898455.1). Taxonomy (NCBI): domain Eukaryota; kingdom Viridiplantae; phylum Streptophyta; class Magnoliopsida; order Lamiales; family Lamiaceae; genus Plectranthus; species Plectranthus barbatus. The sequence continues at coordinate 3,351 of JAPKLW010008085.1, read as the reverse complement.
CGACTCACATGGTTCCCAAGAAAGGGGGGTTCGAGAAGGTTATCAAGCCAGGAGGCGAGAAAGTGATTGAGAGACCGACTACCGGATGGCGTTTCTACATTGATTACAGGGCTTTAAATAATGCAACTCTTAAAGATCATTTTCCATTACCCTTTATTGATCAAATGCTTGACCGTCTTGCGGGTAAATCTCACTACTTCTTCCTGGATGGATACTCCGGATACAATCAGATTGTGGTGGCACCTGAAGACGAGCACAAGACAGCTTTCACCTGTCCCTACGGGATTTTTGCCTACCGGAGAATGCCCTTTGGGTTGTGCAATGCACCGGCGACATTTCAAAGGTGTATGATGTCCATTTTTCATGGTCTTATTGAGAATATTATGGAAGTCTTTATGGACGATTTTTCTGTTTTTGGCTTGTCTTTTGATGATTGTTTAGAAAATTTGAAAACTGTGTTGAAAAGGTGTGAGGAGACTAATCTGGTGTTAAATTGGGAAAAATGTCACTTCATGGTTTGAGAGGGTATAGTATTGGGGTCATAAGGTCTCTAGTATGGGGATAGAGGTTGATAAGGCTAAAGTGGTAGCAATTGAACAACTTCCTGTGCCTAAGACAGAAAAAAAGGGTTAAGAGTTTCTTGGGACACGCTGGGTTTTATAGAAGATTCATTCAGGATTTTTCCAAGATAACCAAACCTTTGTGTAGCTTGCTAGAGAAGGATGTACCTTTTAACTTTGGTGAGGATTGTGTGAAGGCTTTTGAGGCTCTTAAGAAAGCATTAGTTACAGCTCTAGTTTTAGTGACTCCGGATTGGGAGCAGGATTTTCTGTTGATGTGTGATGCCAGCGATTCTGCTGTGGGGGTAGCTTTTGGACAGATTAGGGATAAAATATTTAGAGTTATTGCCTATGCTAGCAAAATGTTGAATCCTGCTCATTTGAATTACACTGTGACTGAGAAAGAATTACTTGCTGTTGTTTTTGCTTATGATAAGTTTCGTGCTTATTTAGTTGGAGCAAAGTCTGTGGTTTACACTGATCATGCAGCCATTAAATATTTGTTTGCTAAAACTGATTCAAAACCTAGGTTGATTAGATGGATTTTGCTTTTGCAAGAATTTGACATGGAGATTAGAGATAAAAAAAAAGGATGTGAGAATGTGATAGCAGATCATCTATCTAGGTTAGAGAATCCAGTTGATGGAGATGATCAGGAAGAGTTAATTAGAGAGGATTTTCCTGATGAAAAAATTTTTAGTGTGGCAGTAGCTAGTATTCCATGGTATGCAGATTTTTGCAATTTCTTGGTTGCAGGTGTGTTGCCTCCGGATTTGGAGCCCTATCAGCGAAAGAAGTTTCTTAAGGAGGCCAGGTTCTACTACTGGGTAGAATCGTATCTGTTTCGTAGGTGTGCTGAAGGTATTATTCGTAGGTGTGTTCATCAGAGAGAATGGAGGAAGATTATTGAAGACTGTCATCAATCGGTAAGTGGAGGTCACTTTGGTGCAAACCACACCGCATTGAAGGTACTTGCTTGTGGGTTTTATTGGCCTTCTGTGTTTAAAGATTGTGTGGCTATGGTTAGGGCTTGCGATAGATGTCAAAAGATGGGGAATATAACTCGAAGGGATGAGATGCCCCAAAAGATCTTTATTGAGGTTGGCATATTTGATGTTTGGGGCATTGACTTTTTGGGCCCTTTTCCACCATCTTTTGGTTACAAGTTTATTCTTCTTGCTGTGGATTATGTGTCTCGATGGGTTTAGGCCATACCCACTGTTACTAATGATTCTCAAGTGGTGCTGAAGTTTTTGCAGGCTTTAGTTGCTCGATTTGGCGTTCCTAAGGCCTTGGTGAGTGATGGAGGTAGTCACTTCTGCAACAAACTCATGCATAAACTCTTGGCAAGGTATGGAGTGCGGCAAAGAGTCACAACCGCCTATCACCCACAAGCCAATGGACAAGCAGAATTGGCCAACCGGGAGATAAGCAGGTGCTAGAGAAGACGGTGTTGACTCAGAAAGACTGGAGCAAGAGACTTGATGAGGCTTTGTGGGCCTACCGGACAGCCTTCAAGACACCAATTGGTATGTCCCCGTATAAATTAGTTTATGGCAAAGCCTGCCACCTCCCTATCGAGGTTGAGCACAAGGCGTTTTGGGCCATCAAAACTTTGAACTTGGATTTTCTGAAAGCTCAAGGGGATCGGGTGCAGAAGTTGAATGAGCTCGAAGAATGGAGACAAGAGGCTTATGACAATACGAAGATATGCAAGGAGAGAGCCAAAAGGTTTCATGACCAACATATTCAAGTGAAGCAGTTTTACAAAGGTGATTTGGTTCTCTTGTTTAATTCTCGCTTCAAATTGTTTCCGGGTAAATTCCGTTCTCATTGGTTAGGTTCGTACAAGGTGTATGAAGTGTTCGAGAATGGTACACTGGAACTCGAGACAGAAGGACACTACTTTAAGGTGAATGGGCACCGAGTCAAGAGATTTCACACTTCCGAGTCACCACGGGTTGTGAACAAAATCTCCCTTGCATGATAGAGGTAAGGAGGTAAGTTCGTCGAGCTCCCGACGATAAATGAAGTGCTTCTTGGGAGGCAACCCAAGCTCAATGTAATTATTTTTTTTATAGTTTTGCATGTGTAGTTTTCTTAATTATGTCGCGTCGTGTTGAGTTTGAGGGAGTTAACTTTACTTATGTTCGTCCGGAGTTGTTTGGAGTGATGTAGGGAAGAAAATCCTTCAATATGGGAGAAATTTTTGTGTGGAAGAGCCATGTCCCACTCTGGATCAACATGCTTTCGGACGGGGGCATTGTAGGGATTGAGTCTACGACGGGCAATATTAATTGCCATTAAACTTGCCAAGGATCGTTCTTAGGATACCAGGAATAAATACAATTAAATGAACCATGCGAAAGCCTATGCATGCTCCTACAAATTAAATTGCATAGGATGGATTAGAGATTGTACCTTGTTTCACCGTTTGATCCACAGGACAGATCGGAGAATGATAACGGTGAAACCCTATTCAGATCTGAAGCGGAATATGGAACCTTCGAATCTCTTTCTTGTTCCTACAGATCTGATCTTCTGATCTGTGTCCCTTGCTCCTTGGAAATCTGGTGAGGATTATTCTACCAAGTTAAATCCGAGCTTTGGAGAAGTCGATCAATCTTCTCCCTCAGATCCAGCCGCCGTCGCCCCTCTCACTCTGTCTGTTATGAAACCCTAGTTTCTTAACTGACGGCTACTGAAAATGTGCACACACAGAATTGTGTTGATCCAATAGAGAGGGGGGGTTTATATAGTGTTAGGGTTTATGAAACCCTAACCCTAATGG
>JAPKLW010008084.1:0-13927 GCA_026898455.1 Plectranthus barbatus | reverse complement strand
CAAAATAGCTTTTTCGGGCTTCTGTGTCGACCGACAGGCAGGCTGTCAATCGACACAATCATCCGGTCAAAATCCGGGTTGAAATTTGTGTCGAATCTTGAAATTTGGTTTCTGTGTCGACCGACACAAATCCTGTCGCTCGACACAGAAACATCTGTCTGCGCAGTCTCACGGTTTTGTCCATAACTTCCTCTCCCGAACTCCGATTGACCCGATTCCAGTTGCGTTGGAAAGCTACTTCAAAGATATTTCCATCCATGTGCTCTATCAGCTCAGATTCCATCTGTGGAAGATGTCGTGACTGTTCCTTTGAACATCATCTGCTTTTGGTACGGATATCCAATGATTTTGGCCTAAAACCTGCAAAATTTACCCATCAAAGGCATAACACCCTCTCAAGTAGACTCATGCACAAAAATAAGTAAAAACATAACATAAAACACTTGAAACAATGGAGAAAAATATAGATAAGTGAGTATAAATATGAGCTTATCAATGCCCCTCGCAGCTTTTGAAATTGACAAGTGATTTCTCATGAGTCAATCGAGGAGCGACCTCGGACCCATGGGTATGCTATGCCGAATTAGACCCTGGTTGTTTACTGGGTTAATTGATTCGGTTTCATAGCCTTCGAGGAATTTTGCAGATTGAAGTTCTTTCGACTTCGTTATCCTAATTCCTCGAAAATTGTTGGCTGACCCGGCCAAGGGCGTCAATGCCTGATTTTTATTTATTTATATATATATATATATTTTTTAAAGAGCTCGAAATTCGAGCTTTCTCGAGCTCGAGCTTGGAATTTAACCTCTTTGAGCTCGAACATATTTAGTTCGAACTATATATTTTTACCGCCTAAAAATGGTTGAGCTTCCCCGAGGCGGGATCGGACAAATTTTGAAATTTGAATTTTAACAGGTGTCACACGCTTATTGGGGGAGCTCGCAAGTCGTGCACGAATTTCTAGAGTAATTTCTCTATAAATAGCTTGAGTTCCTTCATTTTCAGTTTTTACTTTTACCTCTCGCACCTCGTAAATTCACCTCGGAACAGAACTTCAGCCGAACTTCTCACTGCTCGATCTCGGGGTTAGTATATAACTATAAACTTCGAACTTCTCTTTTTTTATTTTTATAAAAAATGAGTTCTAGCAATAGCTCGAGTGATATCAGTAGTAGCTCGTATTATAGTTCTGAATCCGAGGTTAGCAGTAGGGTAGTTGAGGATATTTTTGCAGAGATTCCTGATATTGAAACTGAAACCGAACTGAATTTCGAAGCCCCCGGGCCTTCGAATAGGATAGAAAATGCTCTTGTAAATATCGAGGTCGAAGTTCGACATTCTTCTTTTGACCTTTCCTTAGAGCATTCCTCTGGTTTATCCCTGGGTGTTTTCCCTCCGTTATATGACCGAGATATCGTAGGTAGTTTGAAATTAATTCCATCGGATCTCGATCGTATAAAACTTGATGGGCTCTTCGCCCTTCATGGGTTATCAAATAGGTTAAACTCAATAGCTCCCGATTCTGACCAACGAGCTCATCGTCCGCCACTTGGCTTCATGTCTTTCCCAGCTCGATTCTTCGAGTTCGGTATTCGTCTTCCTCTTCATCCATTTTTTGTAAATATTTTAGAATACTACAACTTGGCCCCCATACAGCTCTCCCCCATTGCATAGTGCCACATGCTCGGTACATATCTTCTTTTCCGAGATGCTGGGTTGGAAGAGCCGACCCTAACTGAATGGAATGATTTGTATAGAATCACTATGAACGGGGAGTCATATTATTATTTTTTGAAGCGTTCTCATCACCGATCTCCCATGATTACGGGGACGAAGTCGAATTCAAAGAAGTGGATCCAAGAATTCTTCTTTGTCCAAATTCCCAATGATTATCCCGGGCTGAGTGGGGTGCTTCGTACTCCAAATAGTACGTGTTGTATGCTTTCCTCGAGCTCGAATTTTATTCCTTATTACTCATTATTCCTCTGTTATAATGTTTGCAGGGCATAAACGAGAGAATATCCCAGAGTACTGCTCGAACCGCATTCAGAAAGCTTTCAACCATCCGGTTCGGGATTTTGAAACCCTCCGTCGACACCGAACTTTGAGCATCGAAGGTATTGACGATCCAATGGAACGCCTTACTCCCAAAGAGCTGATTAAGTTTCAGGAAGAGCAACAGAATAAGAAAAAAGGGAGGAAGAAGAAGACTCAAGTCCCCAAAGGACAAGGTCCGAGCTCGGCCATAGTCAAGGTGCATACTTCGGGCGACGGCCCATCTGGTGCCAAGACTACTCCCCCTGGGCAAGTTCCCATTTCCTATACTCGAAAGAGAGGAAGGGGCGAGGAGCTTACCGAGATCCCGGAGGATCGTCCTCCCATCCGGCGAACGAAGAAGGACAAACTGAATGTTGTCCCGCACGAGAAAGATATTTATGATCTAACCGCCAGAGAGGGCGAGACAACCCTGGTACATCGGCCGGGGAAGGAGACCGAGACCGTCCTGGAGACCCCGGCTTATAAAGAGGCTCGGTTGAAAGCAGTCGAGTCATTCCATACTTTTGCCGACTTGCTTTTCAAGGGTCCTCCATGGCCAACTAAGTCCCCGGCTCGGGTTCAATTTTTTGATAATGCCCAGATGTGCTTGATGGTAAGTCCTTCTGATCCGAGGTTCATTTATTAGGTTACATCCTTCGACTGTTTATTCACCCCTGTTTATATTTACGTGCTGATCAGGGTCTTTGCGGTATGGCGGAAGATTATAATGAATGCTTCCGAACTCTTCAAGGCGAACGCAAAGACCTCATTCAGGCCGAAAAGGATAGGGATGAGGTCCTCAAAGAGAGGAATCATCTTGTCACCGAGCTGTCGGTTGCCACTGCGGAGCTTAAAGCTTCGCAGGACTTGGTCGAGAAATTGACCAGGGACCAACAGTCGGCCGCCGAAGAGCTGGCCCAATTTAGGGACCGCACCGGCAAACTCTCCGAGGACCTTCAGGCCGAAGTGCAGGCCAGGAAGGAGGTTGAGGTCCAACTGAGGTCGGAATTGGATCAGGTCAAGGGCGAGCTCGAGTCAGTCCGAGATTCGGGTGCAGGCTTGAACTTTACCCGGCTGCTTTCGACTCCTGCTGGTGCATCAACATTCAAAATGATGGAAGATCTCATTCGAAGGAAGGTCAGATCTGCCATCTCTACCCAGCATCCAGAGCTCGACGTGGGGTTTATCTATTCAACCCCAGCTGCTTCCGAGGACGAGGAGGAAGAAGATAATTCAAATGATGAGGCCTTCTCGAAGCAGTTGGAAGATAGCCTCCACCCTGACGAGCAGGCAAATCCTGTTAATCAGTCGAACCCGGATCTTGATCGAACCGGCTCCAATCCGACTTCTTAAAAAACCGAACATAATTTGTACAACCCTTTTTTTTATTGTTGTAAAACTCTCTTTTTGTGAGGACGTTGTTCCTTTTAATGAAGCATCCTTCTTTTTCTCTTAATTGCTGTTATATATTTTGATAGCTCGAACAAACAATTAATCTTGAGAAGCTCGAAACGAGTAAAACTTGAGAGTAGCTCGATGAGACTTAATTTGCAGAAGAAAAACTTTATTTATTGATGTATTGCGGTTCGAATCAATCGAATCAAGATTCAAATTGATTTTACAACTTGACAAGCTCGAACTAGTAATACAAATTATAATCTATTTTGCTAGAATACTTTCGTGAGTTCGAGCTACTCCTTCGAAGATCATCAAAAGTAATATTTCTTCAAATACTTGACGTTCCATGCATTAGGAATATCTTTTCCTTCGGGCGTTCTTAGTCGATAGGCTCCATGTCCAACGATCGAGCTGACTACATAAGGTCCTTCCCAGTTTGGCCCAAATTTTCTTGAATTGAGCTCTTGTGTGTTTTGGAAGACTTGTTTTAAAACCCAATCTCCTACTCGGAATGCTCTTAGTCGAACTGACTTATTATAGAATATTTCCACTCTTCTTTGGTTCTTCATCATTTGGCTAGATGCTTCCATTATTTGCTCGTCTAACAACTCTAAAGATTCGAAGAGCTTCTTTTGGTTCTGTTCTTCGTCAAACAGCTCGACTCTTGGGCTTCTCTGGATAACCTCGACCGGTGATACTGCATCGACCCCATATGCCAATGAAAATGGAGTCTCGCCCGTAGCCGTCTTGAATGTAGTTCGATATGCCCATAAGACTGCTGGGAGTTCCTCAACCCATGCTGATTTTCTAGCTGTTAGCTTTCTTTTCAAGATGTTGATGATGGTCTTGTTAGAAGATTCAGCCAATCCATTTGCCTCCGGGTACCTCGGTGTAGAAAATAGTAGACGAGCTCCAAGGGTTTCGCAATATTCCTTGAATTTTTTGCTTGTGAACTGTCGTCCATTATCTGTGATTATTTCTCGAGGTAATCCAAAACGACATACTATATTTTTCCACACAAAATTGATCATTTTAGTATCTCGTTCTCTTGATAATGGCTCGGTCTCGACCCATTTAGTGAATGAGTCGGTGGCCACCGCGAGATATTCTTTTTGCCCTGGAGCTTTAGGCAGTTTTCCCACAATGTCAATTCCCCATCGACAAAATGGCCATGCTGGAGTGTTCGAGTGAAGTGGCTCGGCATGTAAGTGTGTTGAATTTGCAAACCTTTGGCAACTATCACATTTTCGAACTACTTCCTCGGCATCCTTTTTAAGTGTGGGCCAATAGAATCCTGTCGTTATGGTTTTGTGGGTTAAGCTTCTGGATCCTGAATGATTCCCGCAACTACCGGAATGCACCTCGGTTAAAATAGGAATACTGTCTTCCTCGGATACGCATTTTAGTAGAGGTCCTTGGAAAGATCTTCGGTAGAGTTGGTGATCTATTAGGGTTGAAACGAGCCGCTTTTCGAGCTAACCGGGTGGCCTCGGTCTTAGATTGTGGTAGAGCTCCGGTAGTTAGATATTCTACAATTGGATTCATCCATAAATTTTGTTCATTGTTAACTGGACAAATTTCTATTGGTTCGTACTCCCGGTCTCGAGTTGCTGGCCAAAGTGCCACGGTTAATGGGATAGCTCGAGTTCCTCTGTAACCTACAGCTGCTGCTAGATTAGCTAAAGCATCTGCGTGCGAGTTTTCTTCCCGAGGTATGTGGGAGACCTCTACCTCCTCAAATTTTGACTCGAGCCCCTTAGCCATTTCATGATAGGCTTGCATCCTGACATCCCTTGCTTGGAATTCACCTCGGACTTGATTCAGCACCAACTGTGAGTCTGATTCGATTTTCAGCCTCCTTACTTTTAGATCGAGGGCCAGTTGGAGGCCGGCGATGAGTGCCTTATATTCGGCTATATTGTTTGTAGTTCGGAATTCAAAATGAATAGCTCTCTCAATTACCCATCTCTCAGGGGATACGAGTAATATCCCCGCTCCACTCCCCCTAGAATTGCTGGAGCCGTCAATGCATAGGGTCCAGAATTCTAAACTCTCCGATATCAGACCGAGCTCGACTTCGGCAATTAGTTGGAGTTCGGGAGTGTAATCCGCAATGAAGTCTGCCAAGATTTGTGACTTGATGGTATTTCGTGGCTCGAACTTGTTTGGATAGAACGTGCCTGATAGGAAATGAAGACACCACTTTAATTGGGTGTGATTCGAAGTAGGGTCTTAACTTCCTTGAGGCCATTACAAGTGCCAGGACGAGCTTTTCGAGGGCCGAATATCTTGTCTCTGTATCTAATAGAGTTCGGCTCACATAGTAGATCGGATGTTGGTTTCCATCTACTTCTCGAATTAATATTGCACTGACGGCTTTCTCCGAGACAGCCATGTACAGTTGTAACTCCCCATTGGACTCGGCTTTATTCATTACTGGTGGAGTTGTTAAATACTGCTTTAGCAAGATGAGTGCATCGTCACATTCTCTCGTCCATTCAAACTTCTTTGATTTTTTTAGGAGAGAAAAGAACGAGTTGGTTCTGTCGGAGTAACTTGCTATAAATCTACTCACTGCTGCAAGTTTTTCGATCATCCTTTGTATATCCTTAACACTGTTGGGAGGTTGGATATTTTGGATAGCTCGAATCTGTACTGGGTCGGCCTCGATTCCTCTTCGACTTACTATATAACCAAGGAATTTTCCTGAGGTGACCCCGAACGTACATTTGGCTGGATTCAGCCTCATATTGAATTCTTGTAATATTTCAAAGACCTCGGTCAAATGTTGTAAATGCTCCTCGAAATTATTTGACTTCACCAGAATGTCGTCAATATAGACCTCCATGGTTCGGCCAATTTTATGCTCGAACATCCGGTTCATTAGTCGTTGATAGGTCGACCCAGCATTTTTTAAGCCGAATGGCATGACTTTGTAACAATAGATCCCTTGATTAGTCATGAAGGCTGTTTTCTCCTCGTCCGGTGGGTACATTTTAATCTGATTATAACCCGAGAAGGCATCCATGAAACTCATAATACCGAACCCGGCGGTCGCATCGATGAGCCGGTCGATGTGTGGAAGTGGGAAAGGATCTTTCAGGCATGCTTTATTCAGGTCGGTGTAATCCACGCATACTCGATTTTTCCCATTCTTTTTCTTCACCACGACCACATTTGCAAGCCACTCGGGGTATTTTACTTCTCGGATGAAGCCAACTTTTAATAAGTTCCGAACTTCTTCGGCAATGGCTTCATTTCTTTCCGGAGCAAATCGTCTCCTTTTTTGTCTTACCGGCCTATAACTTGGATCGACTCGAAGTCGATGACATATGACCGAGGGATCAATTCCAGGAATATCTTCGTGGGAGAATGCAAAATTTGTTCGATTTTGGGTTAGTAGCTCCCGCAGCTCGGTATTTTGAGTTTCGGACAACCTTTCCCCGACAAAGGTTGTTCGAGCTGTGTTTTGGGGATCTATGCTAACTTTCGAGCTGCTTTCCACCGGTTCGGACTCCATCATATGCACAGTCCGAAGTGTCACCTCATAGCAGCTCCTCGATGCTAATTGGTCCCCTCGGATAGCTCGGACCCCCCATGGTGTTGGGAACTTGATCATTTGGTGATAAGATGAGGGGACGGCCTTCATTGCATGAATCCAAGGTCGACCGATTAACACGTTATATGCCGAGGGGGCATCTACTACCTGAAAACGTGTTGCCAAGTTTACTCCTTCGGCAAAAACTGGAAGGTCGATTTCGCCAAGGGAGTTTAGCTTCTCACCGCTGAATCCAACCAAGGTGATTGGATTTTCTATAATATTTTTATCCGAAATCCCCATATTTCGGAGAGTTCGGAGGAAAATTACATTGGAGGACGCCCCGGTGTCAACGAGAATTCTCTTGACTTGACAATTTGCTATCATCAGTGAAATGACGAGGGCGTCGTCGTGGGGGTGCCGAGCTCCTGCTTCGTCCTCGGCTCCAAAGCATATTTCATGTGGGGAGGTTTCAATCTGATGCACAGATTGATTTCTTAACTCCCTACAATGCCTTTTTGCGGCATTTCGCGAAGATCCTGCCATGGACGAGCCCCCGGTAAGGACATTGATAACCCTCTGAACTTCGGGTTGCTTCGGTTCCTCGGGGAGAGGTTGGTTGTTTGCTCCTGTCGCCGGAGTTCGATTTTCCCGAACTCCCCCAGGGTTTTTCTTATTTCTTGTCCAGACCTTTCTTTTGTTCGAGGTCTTCGGGCAAGTTAATAACCCTTTGGCTAGGAGCCGACCTATCTCTCTCTTCAGATCCCGGCAGTCATCAGTTTGATGACCATGGTCCTGGTGGAATTCGCAATAAAGCGAGGTATCTCGAAGCTCAGGTCGAGCTTGCATTTTTCTTGGCCATTTGACCAAGTTACCTATCTTGCACATCTCCCGAATTACTGTTCGGGGAGATATCTTTTGCTCGGTTGGGGGGGCTGCCGATACTACCTTCATCCCCTATTTGGATGATTCTACCCGAGCAGGGTAGGGCTGGTATCGACTGCTCGTTCGTGTTTCTTGCTTCCTGTCAACATGGCCGGTTGACTGTTTGTTCTTGTTTCTCTGGCCGAAATTTTCTTCTTCAATTTCTTGCCAGATTTGTGCTTCGGCTCGAGCTAATACTTCGGCCATGCTCGAGCAAGGATACTTTACTAATTTCCAGAAGAGGCCGGAGTTTCGGCGAAGCCCCTTCTTGAACGCTGACACTGCCTTTTCTTCTAGGCAGTTAGGTATAGTTACCTTTACCGAATTGAATCTCTTCAAGAAGTCTTGAAGGGACTCATTTTCCTTTTGAATGATTGAATATAGGTCATCCAACCTTCATGGAGCTCTTCGGCTGCTCGACAAATGTTGTACGAAAGATTCGTGCAGCTCGGCAAATGATGATATTGAGCCCGATTTCAAATACATATACCATTGCATGGCAGGACCCTCCATGCATGCTCCGAAGCTTCTACACATGCAAGCTTCTCGTTGCTGTTCGGGAATAACAGCCATCAACATCTTCATTTTATACAGAGTGATGAACTCATCCAGGTCGGTTTTTCCGTCATATGCCTTGATGGTTGGCATTGTAAAACGAGATGAAAGCTGGACAGATGAAATCCTTCGAGTGAAGGGAGAGTCTGCATAATTTTCAAGTGGTATGTTAGTAGGAGGAGCCGGGGCTCCAGGAATTAGGGCCATGTATTTTTGCATCTGCTCGAGCTGTTTCTCGAGTAGGCGGATTTTGCCCTCCGAGCTACTGTCATCGGAGGGAACCCAACTGCTTTCCTGTTCCGCGGGAGCTCGGGAGCTTGCTTCCTCACGTTCTGTCTGATGAACTCTCTCCTCGGATTGTGCATTGCTCTGGCCATCATTGTTACCAGAGCTAGCTGTCGTCTCAGGTTCTCGGCCTCCAGGGTTATTCGACGGTTTTCCTCTTGGAGGTTTCGGAGGTTCTCTTCTCGCCTTTTGAGTTCAGCCTCGAACTCAGCCGCGCTCTGGAACACTCCGCGTCCGAGCTGATCATTGTTATTACTGTTGTTACCTTCCATGTTTTATTCAATCTTTCTTTCTTAGTTTTGCCCTCCTTCTAGGCCAATTGTTGATGCTCAATAATTTGGAGATTACTTTTTTATAAGAATACTAAATTGAAGTACTATGAAATAATAAATGCGTAGTAAAGGACTTAAGATCAAACTGTAATTGTAAAGCTGAAAGTACTTGTATTGCTTTAAATGCTGTACTAATTGCTTATTTTCATGTCTTTTTACAATAAATGAGGATCCTACTTATAGGAATCCAATCGAGCTAAACGACCCTTGACTAACAGATACAACGTTTCGAGCGAACTGACGCTTTGAATGGCCACATCCCTCGTGCTAAGCTGTTTTAGTTAACACCTCCTCAAGTATATGGTTCGAGCTCTCAGCTCGAACGAACTAATCCATCCACGAGAAGTAGTTCTTTAGCTGAGAAGTCTGTTTGAAGGGTAGCTCGGCGAATAAGGAGCTCGGTCAATTATGAGATCGAGCTCGGAAATTGTCTTCACTGAACATTCTTGTCTTGAACTATAATCTTCACACTTCCTCTTTTTGGGCTTCTCGCCTTATTGGACTCCAAAATGGGCTTGCTCATTTTTGGGTCATAACAATAGATACTAGTTTTTTTTATATATCCAGGCTTATTCCTCTGCTGCATCGTTACTTAGTAGGGTCGATGGTTGTATCTCGTTAAATTCCAGATGCCTAAGTTCGACTTGCAAGCCCCCTCCATAACTAGTTCGGAGAACTTGATCTTCTCAATATTCATATAGGCCGGTCTGGTGGTGCACAACCGACTTCCACGTATGCAGAATGCCAAATGATATGTAAGATGGCATATTAATTTCTTTGAAAAGGTGGGGTACGTTGGTTTATTAGCAAAATTTGAATTTTGATGCTAGGAGGAATTTTGAGAAATTGACGACCTGCGACTTTGAAATATTTTGAGGCACACACCTTAAATTTTTGCATGGAGTTCTATTCTTCGATTTTTCCTTCTTTCCCACAGACGGCGCCAATTGTTGATGGGTGAAAATTATCAAAAGAAATAGGAAGAAGGAAAATCATAGATCGAACACCCATGGTGTGTTTCATTGTATTAAATAATATTTTTAATACAATTTGATACATATTGAATGTTGTAGAAAAAACATCCCCCTCCTCTTTAATGAGAAGGGTTATTTATAATAAATGAAAAATACTAGTGTCCTTTCATGAAAAGAGACATTCATTGGTGAATAACTTATTTGAAAAGTTGTGTCCCTTGAGTTGAGACACCTCTTCGAACTGCAGCTCCTCGAACTAACATGGTTCTTCGAACGGATAACCTCGGCCCGAAAGTAATTCGGATCATAAGTAGTTTGGCCAGAAGCAGCTCGACCAGAAGTAGTTCGGTCCAGAAGTAGCTCGGCCAGAAGCAAAAGCAGTTCGGTCAGCTTTGAGCTCGGTCAATCTTGAGTTCGGCCAATTTGAGTTCGTTCAATTTGAGTTTGAACTCGGAATTTGTGTTATGCCGAACAGCTTGCCTTAGCACCTTTATTTTGTATTTTTGTGCTTCTTCTTTGGGCTTTCTTCTTCGATGGACTCCAAAATGGGCTTGCTCATTTTTGGGTCATAACACGTATCATTACGGATGTATTAGTAGTTCTCTTTTTCCCAATAGCCGATCCTAACGTCCTCTCTTTTCCAATAGCCCCTCCTGTTAGGATCGAGCCATGATGTTTGTTTAAAAGTGGAACTATGAAGACTCTGGATGGTTCCCTCGCAAGGAAAGTCTCCACATCCGTGTTTCGAATTGTCGCGTGATCCCAAAGTATTAATTGGAAATCTGTTGCGTTTAGAATCCGTTCTTCCGATTTGTGTCGAATTAATTCCTTAAATTTTGAATGGAGTTCTATTCTTCGATTTTTCCTTCTTTCTCACAGACGGCGCCAATTGTTAATGGGTAAAAAATATCAAAAGAAATAGAAAGAAGGAAAATCATAGATCGAACACCCGTGATGTGTTTCATTGTATTAAGTGATGTTTTTAATATAAATTGAATGTTGTCGAATCATCCCCTCCTCTTTAATGAGAGGGGTTATTTATAATATATGAAAAAAAGACTAGTGTCCCTTCATGAAAAGAGATATCCATTGGTGAATGGCTTCCTTCAAAAGTCGTGTCCCTTGAGCTGAGACACCTCTTCGAACTGTGATATATCTCTTCGAACAAGTGTCTTTCGATCAACATGAAGAGATTGGTTCGTCCAAGGTAGTACCTCGAACAGATAGCTCCTCGAACCAACATAGTTCGAATGACAGCTCTTCGGTCAGAAGTAGTTCGACCAGAAGTAATTCGGCCAGAAGCAGTTCGGCTCATAACCAGTTCGGTCCAGAAGTAGCTCGGACTGGGAAGAGCTCGGTCAACCTGAAGCTCGAACTTGAACTTTGCGTATGGTTGAACAGCTTGCCCTAGAATATTTATTTTGTATTTTTGTGCTTCTTCTTTGGGCTTTCTTTTTTGATGGACTCCAAAATGGGCTTGCTCATTTTTGGGTCATAACAGTGTCCCATTGTCATGTACATCTCAAAGTCGCAGGTTTCAAGTATGTATCTCAAATGCTAGAGAAGTCTTCATTGATTATGTTTTTTAACAACTAGAATTTTTCTACGAACATCAACTTCTTTGGTCATGAGTTCGAGTACAGAAAGTGACACCCTTACTCATTTAAATTGTGTACATCAATTTAAAAAATAAATAAAAGTAAATAATTATTACAAAACTCATATAGTTAATTTTTTGAGTTCTTTAAATGTTTGCCTGTTGCATACCTGTTGTATATCTAATGTCCTGTTTTTGCATTTTTGTGATCCATGATGGTGTGTGTAATTTTTATTAATATATATCATACCAGTGAAATGTATTTTCCACGTTATATCTACAAGCAGCTTGGAATGGATGATGATGTATTGATGTGGTCGGCACAATGAATGATGATGAAAACCAAGTTGCTTGGGTTGTGGTGCATACAAATAAATCTAAGGACAGACCACCAACGATGAAGGTGGTAGAAATATTGGATGGAAAATTTGGAGCATTGCAAGTTCCACCTAAACCTTACAATTATGCACCTCCAAGATCAGCAACAACCATTTATTCAACTTCTCAATCTATGTAGCATTCTGTTTGTATTTATATCTATCATAAAATTAAATATATTCAGAGCCTCACATTTGCTGTCCCGTAGTCATGTATATCTCAAAGTCGCAGGTTTCAAGTTTGTGTCTCAAATGTTAGAAAAGTCTTCATTGATTATGTTCTAACAACTGGAATTCTTCGATCAACATCAAACTTATTTGGTCATGAGTTCGAGTAAAAAAAAAAACACTCTTACTCATTTAAATTGTGTACAACAGTTTTTAAAAAAAAAATAAATAGACAATTGCTACAAAATTCGTCCACATCTCCCATCCATTCAACGTCATTATCTTCTGTAATGTTAGTGTTCAAACAGTTTGTATACAACAACTCCATGTTGGGAGTACTTGAGATATATTGAATTATCCCCTTAGATGCTTTTTGGTTGAACTCATGTACGCAAACTTCAACACTAAAAAATATATTAGATCTATTAGTAGTGTGGTATAGTAGACTTCTGACCATAGCCCAATATAGTATAGATTCAACATCAACAACACTATTGTCCTTACTCAGTTTAACACTAGACCAAATGAGAATTCTCATGTATTTTGCTAATTCTAGACCAAACATTTCAATCATATAAGTTGTGCAAGTGTTTTCTGATATAGTTACCCTTTCTAAAGTTTGTTTGATCTGAAGACCTATGAAGTCCATTACCAAACTCATTTCATACATCTCTGACATACTGGTGATGAACTTATGTACCAGTTTGACATCAGTTGCTCGAAAAAATAGGTTATCCATATCGATATGTGCTATCATAAATCTCTTTCCTATACGCTTAATAAAGAGGTTTTTATTAATATTACCTCGAGTGAAGTTGAATTCGATGATGAATTTAGTTAGCCAGACGTACCAAGTCATTGGAGCTTGCTCTAGCCAATGTAGCACTTTCTCAAGTATATAAATATTGCTAGGTTTATGTTGTTCCACAAATCCTTTAGATTGATCTACAAAGACTTCCTCACTTAACACTCCGTTAAGAAAATCATATTTCACATCTACTTGAAATAAGAAGAAATTGGAAGCGTATGCAATAGACATCACGAGTCCAATAGACTCTAACCTAGCTATTGAAGCAAATGTTTTATCAAAAGCAAAATTGTCAACTTGAGCTATAAGTCTAAATTCATTTTCGTATAACACTAACATGTTTGTTAAGTTTATTTTTGAAAATCCATTCAGTACCTATTATGATTTTGTCATCTGTTCTAGATACTAAAGTCCAAACATCATTCATAAACAGACTAAGATTCTCGTGCATAGATTTTATCCAACTCACATCACTTAGAGCCTCAGTAACATTCTTAGGTCTAGTTAATGAAATATAACCACTAACATGAATGGTGTTAAACACAAAAGAGATACGTACCATTCTCAATGTTTCCTTGCAGCTTACTTGATATTTTTTACGAGTTTGAAATCATTCAGAGATCTTTCCAATAACCTGGGATGCAGAGTGATTCTTTCCCATCCAGAAGGGTGATTCCCTTCTGTCAAAGTCTGACACCAAGGTGTTAGAGTTGTCCTCTTTGTTAGAGTCTGTGTCACAAACTGTTAATGAAATTGATGATGATCTGACCACCAAACTGGCTATAGTAACTAGATCAGTTTCAATCAGTTGAGACATATATTTAGATTCTCTTTTGTCTAATATAGAACCAGTCTCATCAAAAACCACGTTCATAGATTCTTGGATGATTTGAGTATCCAAGTTGAACACCCAATAAACATTACTATTAGGGAA
>JAPKLW010008083.1:0-13929 GCA_026898455.1 Plectranthus barbatus | reverse complement strand
TTCAATGTTAATGCTCGAATTTGTAGAGGTTTACTTGGCAAGAATACTTGATAAAATAAATAAGGAAAGATAAATAAACCAATATAAATGCTTGATTGAAAGTAGAACTTGAGTATTTTTGCTTTTATTGTTGTGTTTATTGCTTGAATTCAATATATCTTTGTACAATAAATGCAACCCTATTTATAGGGAGTAAATATAAAGAGATGACTCTAGATGTAAAGTCACAATGTTTCGACCGAACTGATGTCTCGAACGGTTGCGTCTTTTCGATCGAGCTGGTTTCACCTTGATATAGTTTGGCTCTGTAACCCGGCTCTTCACAATGTTCGAGCTATTTGGTTCGACAAGAATATAGTTCGGCCCAGAAGTAGTTCGAACTGGAAAGTACTTGACCGAAGAGTTTGCCTTGGATCATTTGTTTCATGCTTCTTCTTTGGGTTTTCTTCTTCGATGGACTCCAAAATGGGCTTGCTCATTTTTGGGTCATAACATTCAACAAAATATCACCTGTTTGATTTTCCCTAAAATCATTTGTAGTCGCGTTAGTCCCAAAACGTGCAAGTCAAATTCTTCTATTCCATAATTATCTTTGTGACTTCAAAATATTCAATAAAAAAATTCAAAACTTGACTCGAAACTAAAAAATTAGATTTCAACACGATACTATTCGATTTAACTCGACTCAGTTCGAGTACAACCCTACCTAAATCCCGGCTCCCCCTTAATCCTCGTCTAAGACTATCAACAACAGTGGCCTGATTTATCAGGTCACCAGTAAAATATCATTATATAATTATAAAAATAAATTAAAATTATTAAAAGTATTGCAACCAGGGCTCTCAGACAAACTCATGCAACCGTCCTTTCTCTCTCTTCTATGCACACTGTAATACATGGCCCGTGTCTCTCCCCCCATCCCATTCATATTTTACTTTTTATTTTGTTTTTCTTGCTTTTTTTCTTACTTTTGTTTTCTTCTACTTCGGTTTTGTTTATTCCTTTTAAGATTGAATATATATTTTTCTTTTTTATTATTGTAAAAAAAATATTTTAAATGTATAAAACAATTTAAAAATAATGTACAATCATAATTGAAAATTTTCACTTATTTATAAATACAATTTTTAGTACATAAAATTTATTTATTATAATTATTAATTTAAGATATATTTACAATTCTCTTTACTTTTCATTTAAATTATAAATTCTTGGTACATGATAATTTATTTGTTACAGTTACGAATTTAAAATATTATTTAAATTTTATATATTATATTAAAAGAGTGAAAAATTTATATTTTATTTGAAAAGTTAGGTTAGGTTAGGTCAATGTAAATAATATTAGATTATAAGTTGTGATGTGGATGAAAGAGAAATGAATATTTTATTAAATAATTGGGTCATGGTCAATCACCGGTGAGGATAGTCTAAGTAAGAGGCAAAAAAAAGCCCGTGCGGATGGGGGCATGTCAGTCATTTTGCACAGTGACTTTAAAGTTGTACGGAAGCGTCTATCATTCACCTTCCCTAGACTTTTTAAGTCTTCGCCCTGAAGCTTTCCACTCTGCTCTCTCTCTCTCTACTCACTCTCTTAAATATTTCTCTCTCATCGTGGATCTTTACAGCAATAATTATTACTTCTTCACCATCCATTGCTGGTTCAATCTCCAGCTCTAAGCTTGCTGATCAGGTAAACCCCTCTTCGTCTTTTTTTTTTTTCGTCGCTGAGAATTTTTGGAATATATAAGTTGGTGGTTACTCAGTTATATATTGAATGTTGTATGTATGATGAAATTAATTATATATTTCTAAAATCACTAGAGAAAAAGTAATAGATAATTAAAAAAAAAATGAGACACGACTTTTGATGATCATATCATACTTATTTTGATTTTTTCTGTCCAAATGAAAAACGATTATGATAGTATAATTAATTTTATACTAATATAATAACGAAGCAAGCAAGTATTCTACTAAGTACTATTAAATAAAGCAAATTAAATAAGTAAGTTTTTATTTATTTATACTTCTTTTAATTTATTAGTTTATTAATTTGAAACTTGCTTTGCAATACTTGTGGTTAGATATTGAAATATTCCTTATTTGGATTATAAACTTGAATATTAATCGATGAAGTCCCAATTTAATGCCTATCATTCATATGAACTTATTCCCGTATAAATTTTATATTTAATGTCACAATATGTAGTTATATGTACTTATATATTTATATAATTTTGAGCCACAAAAGCTGGTTTTAGAAGTAAGATGTATCGCCAAAAATTCTCATATATATAATAAAAATGGATACTTGTTTTTTTCTGCTTATTTTAATTTTTGATTTAATTTACTTGGACAAACCTTAGTTCTTAACTATATATTCCGATAATAAATTGAAAAGACCACCTATTTATTTAACATAAAATATATTAGAAAAGCTCTTTTATAGCATAAATAATATAAAATAATAAAATTATTTTTTAAAAAACATCAGTGGTGAACATCCTATGTATAAAATATTTTTCAAAAATGTAAAAAATACTAACAAAACTACTACAGAAAATGTAAAAAAATACCAACCTAATATTTAGTTAGCAACAAACTAATAAATCCATTACTTTTGACTACATCGACAATTTAATCTCTTTAACACTTACAAATTAACAAAAAAAGAAAAGTAGTTTTGGAAATTAATCTACATTAATTAGGCAAAAAAAAAAAAATGTAGTTAATCCTTTTTCTCTTTCCTCAGGCTTTGCCGGCTTCCATGAAATGTTGTGAAGAATGGGGATTTCCTGCAGCAGCTGCAGATTCTGGGCCTCTCAACCTCTAGAAGAAGACGAATGTTGTGAAAGCCAAGTTCATCCAGATTTAAGAATCCCTACAAATCTTGCGGGAAATCCTCTGTTTTCAATCTACAAATCAACAATGTGTCTGCTGCAAAATTTGTGGTTCGTCTTCAACCTTTCGAGGCCATGGAGGAGAACAGCAGATCCACTTCTCCCCGTTCAGAACCCAGCATCAGGTCCAGCCGGGGAGCCGTTGTTAGTTCCACTTCCGGCAGCTCAAAGTAACGCTGCATCTGCAGACTCGATCTCGATCGGAGTCAATGATGAAGAAACGCACTCCTGCCTTGTTTCTTGGTGTCAAAACCCCGCATCAGGATCGTTGTTAGTTCCGGCATTAACTCTGAGTGACGCTGCAGCTGAAGACTCGATCACGAGCGGTGTGAATGATGACGACACGCACTCATCGTGTCTTGTTTCTTGGTGTTCAGATCCAGTTGGCGAGCCGACGTTGTTAGTTCCGGCAGCTCTGAGTGACGCTGCAGCTGAAGACTCGATCACGAGCGGTGTGATTGATGAAGACACGCACTCATCGTGTCTTGTTTCTTGGTGTTCAGATCCAGTCGGCGAGCCGACGTTGTTAGTTCCGGCATTAACTCTGAGTGACGCTTCATCTTCATCTGCAGACTCGAATGATGAAGAAACGCATTCCTGCCTTGTTTCTTGGTGTCAAAACCCCGCATCAGGGTCGTTGTTAGTTCCGGCAGCTCTGAGTGACGCTGCAGCTGAAGACTCGATCACGAGCGGTGTGAATGATGAAGACACGCACTCATCGTGTCTTGTTTCTTGGTGTTCAGATCCAGTTGGCGAGCCGACGTTGTTAGTTCCGGCATTAACTCTGAGTGACTCTTCATCTTCATCTGCAGACTCGAATGATGAAGAAACGCTCTTTTGTCTTGTTTCTTACTGTCAAGAAATGAAGGAAGAAGAAAATAACTACGAAGATGAGAAGGTTGATGATGATTCGGTGACTGAGGGTGGAAGCTCTATTGCATCGATATGTGAGAAGATAAAAGAACAAACCGCTACTTTGGAATTCGATGAGAGAGTGTGGGCGGAGGTGAGGTCAACAGAGAAGATAAAGAGTAGTAGTGTAGTTGTGGTGAGAGAAGAGAGGTGGATAAAGCACTACAGCAGCAGCCATAAGATACTGGTGGTGGGCGACGGTGATTTCTCCTTCTCCGCCTGCCTGGCGGTGGCGTTTGGCTCCGCCGCCAACATCATTGCAACATCCCTCAATTCCGAAGGTATACGCACTATACTAATACTACATGCATCTGCAATCTGCACGCATCCCTTACGTTCTTGCTATATATAATGGCTGTGATTTGATCAGCAGCATTTCTGAAGACCAACTACGGGAATGCTTTATCAAACCTGAAGAAATTAAGGGACAGAGGGAGCAGGGTGATGCATGAGATCGACGCCACTGAAATGGCCAATCATGAATTTCTGGGACGACTGAAATTCGATCGCATAATCTTCAACTTCCCATTTGCAGGATTCTTCCCTGGTTTGTCAACCAAATGCCAGCTCGGGTGACAATCACAATCAATTATGTCAATTTCCTCCCATTAATTCACCATGGAAAAACAGTACGTAATTAATATATTATGTGTTGGTGGTGTCTGCAGTCATCACAGGAGACTGGTGAGCCAGTTTATGAAGAACGCGAAGGAGATGATGAGCATGAGTGGGGAGATTCACATATCACACAAGACAAACGGCTACTTCCACGCGGCGTTCAAGCTGGAAAGCATAGCTGCTTCGCACAGGCTGAGGCTTATCGAGGCGACCCAATTCGAGAGAAGCGATTATCCAGGCTACAACACCAAGTACGGGTTCGGGGGAGATAATAACTTCAACTGCAACCCTAGCAAAACCTTCAAATTCGCACTTTGATCCATGCATCTTTTGCTTCACCTAAGACCTAACTATATACATAATCATAATGTCTATTAAAACCAGCATTTTGAAGCTTCACGGCCGTGATTTAAGGTGGAGCCTCGACATTCTCAGTCTATATATATGGGCACCATCGGTTTCCATTACGCGATGAGTGGAAATTTTAATTATTTGTATTGAAATAATATTTTTATAGTTTATTTATAAATTAATAATATTTATTTTTTATATGTAAATCATAAAGTTCTACTATGATAACATATGCAACATAAATTAATATATCATTTATATATATATATATATGATAATATTGAGGAGAAATGATATGTTGCCACAATTATTTGAGCACCACGTGAACACAGAGAATATTATATACTCCATGGATGGAACTTAATTCTTAATTCTTTATAATTTTAATTTACTATAACTTATAATAATTATATAAGTTCAACCATAGGGTTTATCTACCCAGTTAGAGTATATAATATTCCTTGTGCTCATGGGGGTGTTCACATAAGGTGAGCAGCATATCATTTCTCTTATATTGAAATCCATTTATTTTACTTTTTAAATTGTATTTTGTAAGCCTCATAATAGTTTTCAATTCAAAATAATATTTGTATATCATTTTCCTGAAAATCCAAAATATATATACCTACATACATACATTTATATATATGATTTTCTTGAGTCTATGAGTTTAACTTTTTAATTTCTAATTTCTAATGCTAATGGAATTTTTTTTTATTTATTATTGTGTGATAACTTTCAATATTGTATTGCTAAAAAATCTTGAATTTTGAATCTTTTACTTCTCTTTCTCTCTCAATTTTCTTAGAACCAAAACAAATTTTTATGATTTACTTATGGAAATTATTTTCTGACATCATTGAATAAATATTTAATTATTTGCATTGCTGCATATTTTATACATATTAAACTTATACTTCAAACTCCTTCACATGCAACTTTTGTTACTCTCAAATCTGCTGATGATTATACATTAAATCCCACTCTCTCATCAACTATTTAATGTCTTCAATTATGATATCATAACATGGTGTTCGTTTTGCACTTTATTTATCTCATTTATAAGATTTAGGTTATCGCGCGTGTCAATTATGTTGTTCTTCATGCGATATTTTTTTATCACTGATAATACATATACTTCATAAGTCATAGTACCTCATTTTAGACTCATACTATTTTCATATATTTTGAGTTCTTGTATTCTGGCAAAGATAACTTCACTATTTGAATTCCTTGTTACGAAACTCATATCTCCTCATTGACTATTGTAGCATCAAAGTTAAGTTTCAATTCTCATGCATTCATTTCATCTATTTCGTTATTCTCTCCACCTTATTTTATGTGTTTGTCAATATATATATCTTTTTTACCTTATCCCTATATTAATTGTACTCTTTCGAATAATTTATCAAATATTGGAATAACTAAAGAATTCATATGCAGTTCAACTTTTCAAATCTCCTAAATATTTTTTAATAAATATTCACATCGAATGAAAAAAATCAATATTTAAATAGGTAAAATAAAAAGCTGATTGCAATTATTTCTGATCGATCGCTATTTCAATTTTCACATTAATTCTTTTGCACCACATATCAATTTGACTTAATATTCATTCATAAAATATTTTATTTTTTAAAATTTATTAAAAAATCTTCATAAATAGTACTGCATGCGTATTAATTATTTGGGATTGCTTTGTGAATTCATTAAAATTTATTAATAAAAAATTAACTCAATGTGAATATGTGATTGATATTTTTGAGTATCAAGTAGGAACATTCTAAAATCATCAAATTATATAAGAGAATAAATTAATTATTATAATATATATATATACTAAAAAATAAAAATACAAAACTAAATTTAAAACTTATATATGAAGGGTGTTTATAAATTATTTTATTTTCTTAAAATTTCTTAAGGAACTGTTATTAATTTTTTTTATTAATTTAAACAAATCTTAATATTAATTGATCTTACATGACTAAGTCGCATTATGTTCTATTTTACAATTTCATTTAATATTTTATTTAATAATAATTAACAGTAACTGTTATAGTTTTTATCTCAAATGTTCAATCAAATTAATATTTAAAATCAAATTGTTATTATTTTAGCACCCACTTTGAAGTTTCATTTAACTTTTTCAAACTATTTTGTTTAATAATATGTTTAATCTAATTTCTTATTATTTAAATGATTCATAAAATTAATATTTAAAAAATGAAATACCAAATAAGATTGCTAATATTTTACAATCATTTTTCGGTTTTATTAAATATTTTTATTAATTATTTTATTTAATATTATTTTCTAAATAATACTATCATTATTTATAAAATTAATATTTAAATAAATAAAATTAGAAATCGATTGTAGTTGTATCCCATTGATAGCTAATTTGCTGCCACATTATGAATTTATATAATACTTTTTTAATACTTATTTTATTTTTTTAATTGAATGTCACATTATGATTTTATATAATACTCTTTTATTACCTATTTTATTTTTTTCATTGATTTGTTTTTTTACACTGTTTTCAATATTATTTTTTATTTTTTTGAATAAGTCGACATTAATCTTAACTCACACACACACTCACACACCCAGATGTCCCCCTGGAAGCTCGAACATGTGACCTCTCAGTCACAGGCAAGGTGCTTTAACCACTACACCTCGACTGAAGGGACACACTGTTTTCAATATAATTGTATGTATTGATTTTTGCTAGTAAAAGAATCATTAAAAGCATGAAAAAAAAAACACTATAGTAGAGAGTTTATATAACAAAAAAATTTATTTGTAATAAGAAAAGAGAATGATGAACCATACAATCCAAAATACAATTGATCTTACATATAAATGTGAAATCTCGAGCAAATGTACATTGCTTTGATATTGTCCTACTCTTTACAAAATACTCTTTCATTACTTGAATTTCAATTTGAATCCAAATAATATGATCCACGGTAATAACAAAAGAAAGAATACTAATCTAAACAAAGATGCATAATTAAAATTTTTATTCGAGAGGTAATAGAGGATATATGAAATTGTAAATAGGGAACTCATATTTATAGTGTGAGTATAACAATAGAAAATTCAAAGCTTGATTTTATTCTCCCATGAATCCCCATGATTTAAGGATTGTATTAATTTGATTACCAATTATTACCAGAATATTTGTTATTCAATTTTAAAAATTTTATAATTTGATTTGTTTCGATTTATTGCCATATTCATTAAATTATTTCCATAAAATGATTAATATCTACTCCTAATTACCGAAAATGAATCTAATTCATTTTTTGTACATACTTTCCGAAGTCCGAATAAAAATAATATTTAAAGTAAAACGAATCTAATTTATTTATTAATATTTACATCAAGTATAAATAGGGAATTAGTAATTGAAGAAAACCCAATCTAATTGATTTATAAATATTTATTAATCTTTTTAGACTAATTCTAATTTATAATGTGTAACATTATTTTTTTATAATTTGGGATTATAATTATAACTATTTGCATTAAAATAAATATTCATGGAAAATAATAATTCCCACATACATTATTTTACGCCTAATTCCCTTATAATTCAATTGTGTAATAACTAATTATTGTGCACATCTAATTTTTTAAAATGAATCTAATTCAATTTGATAATATTTTCCAAAAGTTGAAAATTAATTTTTGTTATGGAAATCTATATATATATTAAAACAATACCGGATTCTTTATATGGAAAATATAGTTGAATTAATTGTTCATTAATTGAAGTGTTAAGTTATTAATTAATAGGTGATACTTTCTATAATCATTCATAAATCAATTCAAAATTAAGTTATATATTATTAGAAATAATTATTATTTATGATTGAATTTATCAATCATATATTACACAATTATAATTAAGGAAATAAATATATATACAACTAAGAAAATAATGGATTAGTAAGGAAATGCATAATTGATATTTATGGTGTGAATTTATCAATAGTATATTACAAACTTAATTATTTTTGTACAATTAAAGAAACAATTATCCCTATTAACTTTTTTTACTAAATTAATCATTCAATTTAAAATATCAATAATAAAATAAATATAGTATAAATAATTAGGGAAATAATTTTCTCTATTTAATATTCATTATCTCGGAAATGAATTTGTATCTATTTTATGATTTTGGAATGATGGTTTTAAAACATTTTAATTAATATAAGCTTATTTATTTTGATTAATTTATTAAATATATAAATCTTACAAAATATTATATATTTTAGAAGTGCACAAATCAAGGAGAATATTACCACGAAATAGAATATAAATCACACAAAAATATCAACATCTAAATTACATGTTCCAAAGTTTATTTTCCACAGCATGTATATTGATTTTATAAAAATAGACAAAATATAGTTGTTATTAAATTTTAATAGTTTACTTTAAAGTTAAACTTAATCATTTACTTTAAATACATTTTGTATGAGTAATGCTATGATGCTCACTCGAGCTTCTATGAGCTAAAAAGAAATATGTTGTAGCTTAGAGTGGGCAACTATAAATATTTATTATTTTTTTAATAAAATCTCATTTTACATAATCAGTGATTTAGGCATGGTCATATATTAATGTGTATAATCATGATAAAAATCAATTATGAGATTACATGTATTAAATAAGGAATAAATAAATTTCTCCCTAAAGTTAAGACATCCAAACCATTTATTTCCGCTAAACAAAGCTTCCGAAATCAATAAAAAAATTATAAAAAATCATTAGTACAATAATCTTATATGGTAGAAAATGATATTATGAATATGATTTATAATCATGACAATAAATCCGCACATATCTAAATTGATTTGCTAATATTTTGGTAAGAAATGATAATCAAATTAAATACAATCCTCAAATCATGACCTAAAATATAAAATTTTGGACCATTTATTTTTCTATTCGCACTATAAATATGAGTCCTCCATTTACAATCTTATTAGCCATACATCTCTTCTCAAATGAGAAATCTCATTATGCTCCTTCGTTTAGTTTTCTTTTCTTTTGTTTAGCTTTATATTTGGATTCAAATAATGATTACAGTACTTTGTAAGAAGGAAGAAAAAAAATAAAGGAATGCATATTTGCTTCAGGTCTTTACATTTAAATGTGAGGTCAACACTAATTGTAATTAGCATTTTATGATCATTATTTTTTTAATTATGGAGAATAAATTTTGTTACATAAATTCTCGACAGTTCAGTCATTTTCTTTTAATTTCTTATTGTATGTGCTATTTTCTTATTTATATGGTACAATTAAATTTATTTTACGACTCTTTTGCGAAAAAATAAAAATTAGATATAAATATTGAGACTTTAATTAATAGAAGAAAGTTTAAAATATAAAATAATCTTCAAGAGAAATGAAGAAGAAATATAAGGAGATTATAAAATGTATATTTTTGTTGAATTATAATATAATTCATCAAGTTTAGATAAATTAATGAATAAAAATTTGTGAATGCTTAATATCACATTTCTAATCTCATGATTTGCAATATTTCATATTAAGTTCATAAGAAATTATCAATATATACATATAAACATCGATTTGTTAATCTATTGCATCCTTGAAATCATCCATAATTCATTATAATTATTATTTTTTAGGTTAAAGTCACTTTTTATTATTTTTTGTTTTATTATGAAAAAAATGTATTTGGAGTCATTTTAAAGGGTGGGGAGTGATATCACTCATATAAGTGATTTGCATTAATATTAATGTCAATGAGTGTTGGCGTATATATTAAATTGAATTACACACTGTTTATATTTTTTATTAAAGAAAATTATATATTAGTTTTAGAATAATGTTAAAATAAATATGTTATTATTAATGTGTTGATATGATAAATGCAGGAATAAGTTTGTGTGTATAATAAAAAGAACTATATAAAATGCTAAAATGATATTCCCAAAAATATAGTAAGTTGTTGATGTGACCATAAATTAGAAGTGTGCAAAACAATTTGAATTGATCTTACCATTAATATTATATTATTACATTAAACGATAAACACATTAACATATGTTTATGGTGGGCACTAGAGTATTTTATAAATAAATTTGAGAAAAATTCCTTCAAATATATGGTTTTGTGTTACAATGGCATGAAATGAATTGAATTATATAAATTAAGCTGGCATGGTTGTTGATATTGCATTCAAAAAATAATTTAAGTTGTATGTATAAATTTTCATTTATTTACGGGCAAGTCAATTTACTTACTTTTTTTTCTTGATCGATTACAACAGTTCATTATATCATTATCCTTTCCAAATTGATTTATAATGGATTATTATTTATATATATGAAACTCATATATATTAAGAAAATAATATATAGCTATTGTTTTGATTTAGAAACTAATATAAGACTTTAAAAATATAATTTAACAAACTAATCTAAATAAAGAAAATATATGTCAATATAATATCAAATATATATACTATAAATATAATACATTACATGATGTATATATTATTATACAACTTTAAAAATTATATATTTTATAAATTTATACGGTTTGCCTAATAAGAACAAAATAAAATTTAATACTATTTTAATATGAATAATTAAAATTCCCACGCATTGCGTGGGGTGCAATACTAGTAATAATTAAAGTAAAATCAATCTAAATTATTTCTAATTGATTCATACATACTTTCCTAAAATAATAGATTAATTTCAGAGAATTAATAATTAAGGAAAAAATATTCTAGCTGATTTATACATATTTTCCTAAGATATTTAGATTAAAATATTATTTTTTTCTGAAATTTGATTGTAATTCAACACATGAAATAATTATAGAAAGTTTTACACAATAATTAATGAATTGAATAGTTAAATTAATGAACAATTAATGCAACTGAATATTTCCAAAATTTGTATCCGGTCTTGTTTTAATATATATATAGATTATGTCGCCGTATATAATAATAATAATAATAAGTCTTGTGATTTTAAGTTATTGCAAATATATATAATAAGCAAAAATAAAAAGCACATAAATAATTATAATGATTCGAGTTTATACTCTACATTTATTCTTCAAGTCCACATAAGTTTTACATATTATTCGAAGTGAAAAAAATAATACTTACAAAAATCACAAGAACACAAACACTTCTCTCTTCTCTCCCTCTAGACTACATTAATTGTCTCTCACAATAGCTTATAGTTTGGATAGTTTATAATGGCTATGAATATACTAGAGTTAAAAATCTACATCTATAGTAAGAATTAATCCTAATATGGTAAGGATCAATCCTAAGGTAAGAATTATTTCCTAAATTGACTGTCACACACAAACAACCACTACAAACCAATCAAAAAAGATTTAGATTATACTCTAACAATAAAAATTATTATTATTATTATTTCTATCTTCAATGTTAATGCTCGAATTTGTAGAGGTTTACTTGGCAAGAATACTTGATAAAATAAATAAGGAAAGATAAATAAACCAATATAAATGCTTGATTGAAAGTAGAACTTGAGTATTTTTGCTTTTATTGTTGTGTTTATTGCTTGAATTCAATATATCTTTGTACAATAAATGCAACCCTATTTATAGGGAGTAAATATAAAGAGATGACTCTAGATGTAAAGTCACAATGTTTCGACCGAACTGATGTCTCGAACGGTTGCGTCTTTTCGATCGAGCTGGTTTCACCTTGATATAGTTTGGCTCTGTAACCCGGCTCTTCACAATGTTCGAGCTATTTGGTTCGACAAGAATATAGTTCGGCCCAGAAGTAGTTCGAACTGGAAAGTACTTGACCGAAGAGTTTGCCTTGGATCATTTGTTTCATGCTTCTTCTTTGGGTTTTCTTCTTCGATGGACTCCAAAATGGGCTTGCTCATTTTTGGGTCATAACATTCAACAAAATATCACCTGTTTGATTTTCCCTAAAATCATTTGTAGTCGCGTTAGTCCCAAAACGTGCAAGTCAAATTCTTCTATTCCATAATTATCTTTGTGACTTCAAAATATTCAATAAAAAAATTCAAAACTTGACTCGAAACTAAAAAATTAGATTTCAACACGATACTATTCGATTTAACTCGACTCAGTTCGAGTACAACCCTACCTAAATCCCGGCTCCCCCTTAATCCTCGTCTAAGACTATCAACAACAGTGGCCTGATTTATCAGGTCACCAGTAAAATATCATTATATAATTATAAAAATAAATTAAAATTATTAAAAGTATTGCAACCAGGGCTCTCAGACAAACTCATGCAACCGTCCTTTCTCTCTCTTCTATGCACACTGTAATACATGGCCCGTGTCTCTCCCCCCATCCCATTCATATTTTACTTTTTATTTTGTTTTTCTTGCTTTTTTTCTTACTTTTGTTTTCTTCTACTTCGGTTTTGTTTATTCCTTTTAAGATTGAATATATATTTTTCTTTTTTATTATTGTAAAAAAAATATTTTAAATGTATAAAACAATTTAAAAATAATGTACAATCATAATTGAAAATTTTCACTTATTTATAAATACAATTTTTAGTACATAAAATTTATTTATTATAATTATTAATTTAAGATATATTTACAATTCTCTTTACTTTTCATTTAAATTATAAATTCTTGGTACATGATAATTTATTTGTTACAGTTACGAATTTAAAATATTATTTAAATTTTATATATTATATTAAAAGAGTGAAAAATTTATATTTTATTTGAAAAGTTAGGTTAGGTTAGGTCAATGTAAATAATATTAGATTATAAGTTGTGATGTGGATGAAAGAGAAATGAATATTTTATTAAATAATTGGGTCATGGTCAATCACCGGTGAGGATAGTCTAAGTAAGAGGCAAAAAAAAGCCCGTGCGGATGGGGGCATGTCAGTCATTTTGCACAGTGACTTTAAAGTTGTACGGAAGCGTCTATCATTCACCTTCCCTAGACTTTTTAAGTCTTCGCCCTGAAGCTTTCCACTCTGCTCTCTCTCTCTCTACTCACTCTCTTAAATATTTCTCTCTCATCGTGGATCTTTACAGCAATAATTATTACTTCTTCACCATCCATTGCTGGTTCAATCTCCAGCTCTAAGCTTGCT
>JAPKLW010008082.1:0-13930 GCA_026898455.1 Plectranthus barbatus | reverse complement strand
AATGGACTTCGACCTTAGGATATAAAACATGGTTTTTAAGATATTTTTCATCCCATTTCATATCCTTTCAACCCATTTGATTATATATTGATTTGAAATGCATGTTGAGCAAGAAAAATGGGTTTACAAGTGTTGAATATTGGAATTATGGATGTTGATTTAAAGTTGAGCATAGTTTTGAACCGTAAACTACGGAAGAGTGTAAGAAAGGATCATGAGAGAGACTTAAGTTGAGAGTGGATTGGGTTAGAATTGTTGAACGCATTATGGTCCTAAATCATTTATCCTAAATTGGTAAACCGTGGTTAATTGTAGGAAATTGAGAACGAGGACCGTCGAGCTCAATCTCGCAAAGAAGCATCTATATAAAAGCCAAGAACGAGGTGGGAAACTATTTCAACTATAAAAACAAATGCGTGTTTTTCCTTTTCAAAATGTGCATAAACTGTTTTACTTTTAAAATGAAACTGCTATGCTTGTTTTGTGTTATCTTATATGTCCTCTGTCGTTTCCCAACGACAAGAGAGAATAACTAATGAGTTTGGAACCAGATTCTCATAACTGCGCTAGAACTCAATTAGTACATATGGAGTAGTGACTCCATATGATGGGAAATGGAAGATATAAGGTGGAATTTGTTGTACTTGAATGTGGAGTTGTGAATGAGATTGATTATGGGAATGTAAATGATGAATTATAAGCGATCGGGTCTCAACAAGGATTTCTGAGACTAGTGCACTCTAGATGACAGTAGGTTGAGTGTGTATACATTCCTAACTGATCATCGTAACTCGGAAGTCGGCCAACTTCCAGTTACAACACCGAAACAGATATGATAACACTCAAAAATAACACACGTGTGAAATAAAATGTTTTGGCTAACACGATTCTTTTCAACAAAACCCCGTGTTTAGTTGTGTGAGTTGCATAGCATGTTTCCTATATAATGTATGTTTTTGGCATGTTTCTCACTGGGTACGAAAGTACTCAGCCCTCGCGTTATTTCTAAAACGTGCAGGTTAAGCAGCTTGGATGGAGGTAGCGGGGTGTAAGCTGGAGAAGTGTAGAGTTTCTGTAAAGAATAAAGATCCTGTGACATGTATCTTCATATACATGTCACCATCACGCTACACACACCGTTGCACCGTTCTCTGACTAAACCCTTCCCACTTTGGAATGTTAAAACAACTGAATTTCCGTTTTGTTTAATTTGACTCGAAGTATTTATCTCTAATGTTTAATTATCTTTTCATTTAATTTCAAATCTTCTTCTTAATTGAAAATGCTGAATTGCTCATCAAAACCTGAAACATCAATGTAATGTGGCCTCATAATGGGAAGGTCAGATGGGGGCGTTACAGAGGTGGTATCAGAGCTGAGTTTTCAAGTTTTAAAATGATTTCCAAAATATTTTAAAACTTCGAGTCTTAGAATGTTTTGAAAATCCGTGAGAAGTGATCGCTCATGCTTACACCCTACTCCATCCTGCGCTACCTGAGGTATGATTTCGAGTTTTTTTTTTTATTTTAAGTTTTTAAGTTTCTAAAGTTTAAAAGTTTCCCTACTTGCAATTTCAGTACGATTTGAAAGCTTTGAAACAGGTGTGAGTCTTGTAGAAAGCAATTGAAATTTGGAAAGAAAAATGGCTTATTTATGGAGTGAAAAGGATGGGTTGATTGAGTTGAGTTGAAATTTTGTGATTGAATGAAAATGTTAATATAGTTATTGTTGAAAGTGGTTGGAAAATTTTGATTGTGGAGGATGAGAAATTTTACAATTTGAAAGGTTTCGATGTTATATGTGAAATTTTTTGTGTTTTTGGCACCGGTGAGGTGACACCTGGAAAATGTGATTTAATTATGAAAGTACTGATTTGATATTTGAGTAAATTGCAAGTAATCAAACCTCAATATAATGGCTACAGATGCATTAGAGAATAATGAGCTATAAAGTGGTATAATTTGTTATTGAATGGAAGGATAACCTGAATGAACTGAACTGAATAATTGTGGGCCTTGAAAAGGCACTGACTGGATTTGGTGCGGAAATTGAAAATTTCCTGGATTGTTGGTTTAATGGAGTTGTGAGAGTTAGTTGACTTGTAGAAACTACAAGTGAGTATGTGATCATACAGAATGTACATGGTAGTTGTTGGATGTATTAGACTCGAAGTGAGTCAGTGTGTGTGTGAGGATCCGAAGGAACCTCAGTTGGGTGTGGTGTAATTATTATATATGACCTCGTACTGACCGTTTATTATATGTTTTGGTGACAGATGGCATCACATGATCGGTTAGTGAGACGTTTCAGAGAGCGACTTCCTCTCACTGAGGATAACCTCGCGGGAGCTTTAGTGGATTACCTGGAGTTGTGGAAGAGAGTACGTCACTGGGGAGTGACAGATAGAGAGGCGATGGAGCTAACCATGAACCTTATGCCGGAAAGATGGACTAGATGGGTATTATCATTGGTCAGGTGGCATTATGATAGCGAGACAGGCACCGCAAGGAGTTATCAACATTTTATGGGGGATTTGATTCAGAGGGTAGTTGCTGAGGGGAACCCTTCGCCAGCATCTTCCAGAGGTACGGAGGTATCTCGGACCAGGACCTCGTCACCTGAGTATACTCCAGCTTCGCCACCCGAGTATACTCCATCTTCGCCACCAGCGCCGACTAATGCTCAGTTTGCACCTGTACATGCCCCTACATCGAGACGGAGAGTGCGACCTGTGCCTAGTACTCCGACAGCGGCATACATGCCATTTCCGCCCGAATATCCACAGGGAGGGATTTATGATCCGTATGCACTTGGCAGCATGTCTATGACTACAGTCCAGTCACCTACACAGTATCAGGACCCGACGATGTCTATAGGAGATCACAGACCACCCGTTCCATCGTATTCACAGTCACAGTGGGATGTGGGAGGACCCAGTCAGGCCGTGCCAGCTCAGGATTCAGGCCGGGATAGCGCAGAGATGTGGCCCAGGCCGACTCCTAGTGGA
The DNA here is from genome assembly GCA_026898455.1 of Plectranthus barbatus. NCBI lineage: Eukaryota > Viridiplantae > Streptophyta > Magnoliopsida > Lamiales > Lamiaceae > Plectranthus > Plectranthus barbatus. Next base: position 10,923 of record JAPKLW010008082.1, on the reverse strand, counting down.
CAGGAGGATATGTTTGGCGGATATGGGACTATTCACGGCTATGGGACGAGACAAGCACCGATCTGCTTGTCCAGTGATACCGAGGGCAGTCGGGGCAGGAGGACAGATGCTCCAGATGGAGCAGAGGAACCGATGGAGGCTGAGGATAATGAGGAGGAGGAGGATCCATCTGAGGGATCTGAGTGATAGATTTGATAACTCCATTGTTTAGTTACTCTGTATTCTGTACTGGACTTTTTCCTATCATTGAACACTTTGTTGTTGTATTTTGACCCTTATCAAGATGATTTTGTTGGAAGATTTATGATTATATTTTGGAACCTCTTTTGATTATGGATGAGATGGGTGGAATATTTAAAAGTTTTGAGTGAGTAATGAATGGGTGTTAAAAGATTTGTTGACAAGATGGATGTTATATGGTGAAATTAATATGGAATTGTTGAATTAATGTTGTTTTACAGAAAGGTGTAATGGAATATATTGAGCAAGGAAGAGGGAGAGGCCGAGGCCGAGGCAGAGGCCAGAGAGGTCGGGGGCGTGGAAGAGCTATTCCACAACAGAATTTTGAGGAACCACATTGGGAAGAAGTTCCTGCAAATCAAGAATATGAGGAGTTGGAAATTATATCAGATGATGAGGAGGCTGCGGGACAGCATGGACCAATTCTGCCACCCCAAAGAAATGCACCGGAAATCCCATCAGTTATGTGGGTAGAAACGTTCAGGAAACAACACCCACCGACTTTTGATGGTACTGAAGGACCCACCGCCGCCGAGGATTGGGTCAGAGAACTCGAGAAAATATTCAAACACATGAGGTGCTCCGAGGAGGAGAAAATAAATTGCATGTCCTACCAACTCAAGGGTAAGGCTGATAGATGGTGGGAGACTTATGTTAAGTCTATTGCACCAGCAGAAAGGGACCACATCAGTTGGGAGAGATTTAAAGAGGCATTTTTCGAGAAGTATGTCCCTAAGCAGTATCGGAGAGAGAGGACAATCGAGTTCTTTTTGTTTGAGCAGGGAAAGTTGTCAGTAGAGGAGTATGATACGAAGTTTGGTGAGCTTCTGCAAATGGTACCACATCTGGTGGATACGCCGCAGAAGATGGCTGAGAAGTTCAGGGATGGGTTGCGCAAGGACATTCGTACGCAGTTGGCCACCATGAAGGGATTAAGTTATCAGGAACTGCTGAGCCACGCCTTGGACATTGAGGCATCTCAGACTATGAAGGAAATGCCCGAATGGGGAGCGCATGAGGTGCAGGCTTCAGGATCAAACCAGAAGAGGAAATTCAAGGAGCCGCCAAGGCAATTCATTCAGGGTCAAGGTAGTCAGAAGCGCCATGACCCGGGCAGACAGCAGAATTTTCAAGGAAGGCCAAATTAGCAAAACTTCCAAAGATTTAACCCTAACCCTCACCAATTTCAGAGGCGTGATCAAGCAGGGCCGCAAAACTGTCAAAGATGTGGCAGAAAACACACCGGAGGATGTCAGGGGAATGCGGTTAGATGCTTTAACTGTGGAGGGCAAGGACATTATGCTATCAACTACCCTACACCGCCAGCCCAGGGAGGCAACCACCCGAATTTTCAAAGACCCGAAAATCAACAGTTAAGAGCAATCAGGGGACACCGCCAGCCTTGGAGAGGCAATGTTGGAAATTGAGGAGGAGGCCGGCAGGGCAATCAGGCGCTGCCGAGGAACCAAGAAGGAAATCAGCAAGGTGGAAATGAGCAGCCGAGGAGAGCCAGAGCATATGCTTTGGATGGGAATCAAGACGATGGTAATCTGGCAGGTACGGGATGCATTAATGATATACCTGTTATGATATTATTCGATACTGGAGCATCGCATACATTCATTTCATCTGCATGTGTTGAGGCATTAGAACTTAAAGTAGAGAAGAACAGTCAGGACTTGAACGTAGCAATACCTTCAGGAGAAACAACTACTTCTACTTTAGTGTGCCGGGACTTGAGAATCAAGATGAACGAGAATGAAATTCAAGTAGCCCAACTGAACATTTTGGATATTCATGACGTAGATGTAATCCTAGGAATGGATTGGCTGTCAGAGAACAAGGCGACGATCTTGTGTCGTGAGAGAAGAGTAATCATTCCTCAGCTAGGGAATGAGAAGGCATTTGTACATGGATTTAAGAAAAGGCAGAGAGTACCCGTGATTTCAGCGATTCAAGCAACGAAGTTGTTGCGTAAGATCGGAAATCAAGACTTCTTAGTGTACTTGGAAGGAGAAGAGAAGCCTGAACTGACCGTACAGGATGTTCCAATAGTGAGAGAGTTCGAAGACGTATTTCCTAAGGAACTACCGGGATTGCCGCCAGACAGGCAGGTAGAGTTCACCATTGATTTGGAACCGGGTGCGGCACCAATTTCTAAAGCGATGTACTGCATGGCCCCGAAGGAGTTACAAGAACTGAAGGTTCAGCTCCAAGAGTTGTTGGACATGGGTTATATCAGGCCAAGCGTGTCACCATGGGGTGCACCAGTTCTGTTCGTTAAGAAGAAGGATGGGTCGATGCGTATGTGCATTGATTACCGAGAGCTGAATAAGATGATGTTGAAGAACAGATACCCATTACCGAGAATCGATGATATTTTTGATCAACTCATGGGAGCTAAAGTATTTTCTAAGATCGATCTCCGATCAGGGTACCATCAGCTGAAGATTCGGAAGGAGGACATACCAAAGACAGCATTCAGAACTAGATACGGCCACTACGAGTTTGTAGTAATGCCGTTTGGACTCACGAATGCTCCTGCAGTATTCATGGACTTGATGACTCGAGTATTTCATCCGTATTTGGACAACTTCGTGTTGGTATTCATAGATGATATTCTGATATACTCGAAGAGTGAAGCAGAGCATGAACAACATTTGAGAACAGTTTTGCAGACTCTGAGAGACGAGAAGTTGTATGCCAAATTCAGCAAGTGTGAATTTTGGTTGAGAGAGGTGACATTCTTGGGTCACATCGTTTCGGCAGACGGAATCAAGGTAGATCCAGCCAAAATTCAGACAGTGATGGACTGGAAATCACCAAATACGCCGAACGAGATTCGTAGTTTTCTGGGTTTAATCGGTTATTACAGAAGATTCATCGAGGGTTTCTCGAAGATTGCGAGGCCGATGACCCAGTTACTACAAAAGAATGTCAAGTTTGAATGGACACAGGAATGTGAGGAAAGCTTCCAGAAGTTGAAGCAGTTGTTGACAACAACACCAGTTTTAGCAGTGCCGGAACCAGATAAGAATTTCGAAGTTTATACCGACGCTTCGAAGAATGGGTTGGGTTGTGTTCTGATGCAAGATGGAAAGGTGATAGCATATGCGTCAAGACAATTAAGACTGCACGAAGTAAACTATCCAACACACGATCTAGAGTTAGCGGCCGTAATTCATGCATTAAAAATTTGGAGACACTATCTCTATGGAGTGAAGTGTGTCATATTCACAGATCATTAGAGTTTGAAGTACTTCTTCAAACAAAAGAATCTGAATATGAGGCAGAGAAGATGGTTAGAGCTCGTGAATGACTACGACTTAACCATAAATTATCACCCGGGAAAGGCAAATTCAGTAGCAGATGCCTTAAGCAGGAAAGGAGAAACTCAGTTAGGCTGTATGCTCACAAAAGAGGGCAGTTTGATCAGAGAATTTGAGAAGTTGAGCTTAGAAGTGATATCACCTTCAGAGAGAAAGAACTGTGATTTGGCAGCATTGACAGTAGTGCCAGACTTGAGAAAAAGAATTTTGGAAGCATAGAAGGAAGACGCAGAGATTGAGAAATTGCGTCAGAAATTGAAAGTTAAGCCAGTGGGAGAATATCGGGAAGCACTTGACAGCGCATTGTTGTTTCGAGACCGAATCTTAGTGCCGAGGAGTGAGGAATTAAGGAACGAGATATTGAGTGAAGCACATGATACGCCGTATACCGCTCACCCAGGAAGTACTAAAATGTACCAGGATCTAAAAACTAAGTACTGGTGGGATGGTATGAAGAAGGATGTAGCCTTGTATGTAGAGAAGTGCTTGATATGTCAGCAGGTTAAGGCGTTACATCAACGGCCGTATGGAAAGTTGCAGCCGTTAGACATTCCTGAGTGGAAATGGGAACATATTACCATGGATTTTGTGACCGGGTTACCAAGGTCACAGAAAGGGAATACGGTGATATGGGTTATAGTGGATCGTCTAACGAAGAGTGCTCATTTTCTACCGATTAAGGTAAATTATGGGTCAGATAAGTTAGCTCAGATCTATGTCCGAGAGATAGTCAGACTGCACGGAGTACCGAAATCTATTACGTCTGACAGAGATGCAAAGTTTACATCTCGATTTTGGATGAGCTTACAACGGGAATTGGGGACACGCTTGAATTTTAGCACGGCGTTTCACCCTCAATCGGATGGTCAATCTGAGAGGACCATTCAAACTCTCGAAGACATGTTGAGAACCGTGGTGTTAGACCGAGGGAGCAGTTGGGAGCCGATTTTGCCTTTGATTGAATTTGCTTACAATAATAGTTATCAGGCAACAATCGGAATGGCTCCTTATGAGGCTCTGTATGGAAAGAAGTGTCGTTCACCTCTATATTGGGACGAGGTAGGAGAACGAAAGATTGTTGGACCGGAAGCGGTAAGTGAGATGATTGAGATAGTCCGGCAAATTCGAGAGAGAATAAGAGAAGCGCAGAGTAGGCAGAAGTCCTATGCCGACTCGAGGAGGGCAGAGTTGAGTTTTGAAGTTAGGGATAAGGTTTTCCTCAAAGTTTCGGCTTCCAGAGGGATAATACGATTTGGACTGAAAGGCAAGTTGAGACCGCGCTACGTGGGACCGTACGAGATATTAGAGCGCATTGGTCCAGTAGCGTATAGATTGGCATTACCCCCGAATATGGGTAATATTCACAATGTGTTTCACGTATCTCAACTGAGAAAGTACGTACACGACCCGAAACACGTGATCCGTCAGGAAGAGGTAATTCTTAATCCGAACTTGCAATATGAAGAAAAGCCAGAGGCCATTGTGGATAGAAAGATTCAGGAGCTCCGAAATAAGTCAATTCCGCTCGTGAAAGTGCTTTGGAGCCATCATGGGCATGAGGAAGCGACATGGGAGCTTGAGGAAAAGATGAAGGAGAGATATCCCGAACTTTTTGAAGCTTTATAATTTTCGGGACGAAAATTTTTGTAAGGGTGAGGGGATGTAATACCCCGTGTAAATTTCAACTTTGTAATAGTTGTTCGGAATTGATAAAGTAAGATATCTCGATTTAGACTCGTTTGAAGTCATTTATTTTGTTGGGAAATGTATTTTGAGCTTAGTAATTATACTTGGAAAGGTTGAATTATCATTTTATCTTGGAGATATCCTTATGAGAATTTAAACTATATGATTGGGAGAAATAATTTTGGAAGTTTATGCATGAAAATTTGGAGTTTTATGTATTGGAAGTTGAATTTTGGAGTTTGAGGGATTTTGGAGGCATTATACTATGTAAAGTCAAGTATAATTGGATTATTAAAATTTATTTGGCATTGGAATAAATTGGAGTAAGGATTTTCATGACTTATGATATTAGAAATTGTAGGGAAAAATCATAATATTAGAACTTATATCATATTAGAGAGAGAGAGTAGAGTTAAACCATTCAGACACCCAAAAACCGTCGCCTCTGTCCGGCCAATTTCCGGCTACCACCGGCAACTATCAGGCAAGCAGACTTCACCATCAGATAGCTCTCGTCGAGGGCTTCAATTTGACTACTGGTGGGCCTCGAGAGGACAAGTATTGAGGGAGATATCGCCATTTGAAGTAAGTGGGTTTTTGAGTTGCGATTTTCAGATTTGATTCTCATAACTCATTTTTCCGACCGTTAATCGACATTTGGGTGATAGATTCGTGTTCCTGGAAGTGTAAGGAGTGTTCGGACGTTGAGAGTTGTGGAATTCGTCGCCGGAAATCACCTCGCGCCGCCGCCGTTGAAGTTTTCCGGTGAGCTCACTCACAACCTCTATTTTTGCGTTTAATTGGCAATTTGAGGGTAGATTTGGGTTCCTTAATGCCTTAGGACTACGATTTAGTCATTGCATGTGTAATCGGGTGTTTGGGTTGAGAGAAAATGTGAGTTTCAGGGCTGGAAATGGCGGAATCGCCGGAGAAGATGACCCGTCCCGTTCGGAACGGCTTGGTCCCGTTCGGGACGGATCGCAAATCAGCAGGGTGCAGGGTGAGCTGCATCCCGTTCGGGATGAGCTCATCCCGCTCGGGATGGCTCACGGCCTTAGGGCTATTTTTCCATTTTGTTCGTTCCGTTCGGGACGAACACAACCCGTTCGGAATGGACTTCGACCTTAGGATATAAAACATGGTTTTTAAGATATTTTTCATCCCATTTCATATCCTTTCAACCCATTTGATTATATATTGATTTGAAATGCATGTTGAGCAAGAAAAATGGGTTTACAAGTGTTGAATATTGGAATTATGGATGTTGATTTAAAGTTGAGCATAGTTTTGAACCGTAAACTACGGAAGAGTGTAAGAAAGGATCATGAGAGAGACTTAAGTTGAGAGTGGATTGGGTTAGAATTGTTGAACGCATTATGGTCCTAAATCATTTATCCTAAATTGGTAAACCGTGGTTAATTGTAGGAAATTGAGAACGAGGACCGTCGAGCTCAATCTCGCAAAGAAGCATCTATATAAAAGCCAAGAACGAGGTGGGAAACTATTTCAACTATAAAAACAAATGCGTGTTTTTCCTTTTCAAAATGTGCATAAACTGTTTTACTTTTAAAATGAAACTGCTATGCTTGTTTTGTGTTATCTTATATGTCCTCTGTCGTTTCCCAACGACAAGAGAGAATAACTAATGAGTTTGGAACCAGATTCTCATAACTGCGCTAGAACTCAATTAGTACATATGGAGTAGTGACTCCATATGATGGGAAATGGAAGATATAAGGTGGAATTTGTTGTACTTGAATGTGGAGTTGTGAATGAGATTGATTATGGGAATGTAAATGATGAATTATAAGCGATCGGGTCTCAACAAGGATTTCTGAGACTAGTGCACTCTAGATGACAGTAGGTTGAGTGTGTATACATTCCTAACTGATCATCGTAACTCGGAAGTCGGCCAACTTCCAGTTACAACACCGAAACAGATATGATAACACTCAAAAATAACACACGTGTGAAATAAAATGTTTTGGCTAACACGATTCTTTTCAACAAAACCCCGTGTTTAGTTGTGTGAGTTGCATAGCATGTTTCCTATATAATGTATGTTTTTGGCATGTTTCTCACTGGGTACGAAAGTACTCAGCCCTCGCGTTATTTCTAAAACGTGCAGGTTAAGCAGCTTGGATGGAGGTAGCGGGGTGTAAGCTGGAGAAGTGTAGAGTTTCTGTAAAGAATAAAGATCCTGTGACATGTATCTTCATATACATGTCACCATCACGCTACACACACCGTTGCACCGTTCTCTGACTAAACCCTTCCCACTTTGGAATGTTAAAACAACTGAATTTCCGTTTTGTTTAATTTGACTCGAAGTATTTATCTCTAATGTTTAATTATCTTTTCATTTAATTTCAAATCTTCTTCTTAATTGAAAATGCTGAATTGCTCATCAAAACCTGAAACATCAATGTAATGTGGCCTCATAATGGGAAGGTCAGATGGGGGCGTTACAGAGGTGGTATCAGAGCTGAGTTTTCAAGTTTTAAAATGATTTCCAAAATATTTTAAAACTTCGAGTCTTAGAATGTTTTGAAAATCCGTGAGAAGTGATCGCTCATGCTTACACCCTACTCCATCCTGCGCTACCTGAGGTATGATTTCGAGTTTTTTTTTTTATTTTAAGTTTTTAAGTTTCTAAAGTTTAAAAGTTTCCCTACTTGCAATTTCAGTACGATTTGAAAGCTTTGAAACAGGTGTGAGTCTTGTAGAAAGCAATTGAAATTTGGAAAGAAAAATGGCTTATTTATGGAGTGAAAAGGATGGGTTGATTGAGTTGAGTTGAAATTTTGTGATTGAATGAAAATGTTAATATAGTTATTGTTGAAAGTGGTTGGAAAATTTTGATTGTGGAGGATGAGAAATTTTACAATTTGAAAGGTTTCGATGTTATATGTGAAATTTTTTGTGTTTTTGGCACCGGTGAGGTGACACCTGGAAAATGTGATTTAATTATGAAAGTACTGATTTGATATTTGAGTAAATTGCAAGTAATCAAACCTCAATATAATGGCTACAGATGCATTAGAGAATAATGAGCTATAAAGTGGTATAATTTGTTATTGAATGGAAGGATAACCTGAATGAACTGAACTGAATAATTGTGGGCCTTGAAAAGGCACTGACTGGATTTGGTGCGGAAATTGAAAATTTCCTGGATTGTTGGTTTAATGGAGTTGTGAGAGTTAGTTGACTTGTAGAAACTACAAGTGAGTATGTGATCATACAGAATGTACATGGTAGTTGTTGGATGTATTAGACTCGAAGTGAGTCAGTGTGTGTGTGAGGATCCGAAGGAACCTCAGTTGGGTGTGGTGTAATTATTATATATGACCTCGTACTGACCGTTTATTATATGTTTTGGTGACAGATGGCATCACATGATCGGTTAGTGAGACGTTTCAGAGAGCGACTTCCTCTCACTGAGGATAACCTCGCGGGAGCTTTAGTGGATTACCTGGAGTTGTGGAAGAGAGTACGTCACTGGGGAGTGACAGATAGAGAGGCGATGGAGCTAACCATGAACCTTATGCCGGAAAGATGGACTAGATGGGTATTATCATTGGTCAGGTGGCATTATGATAGCGAGACAGGCACCGCAAGGAGTTATCAACATTTTATGGGGGATTTGATTCAGAGGGTAGTTGCTGAGGGGAACCCTTCGCCAGCATCTTCCAGAGGTACGGAGGTATCTCGGACCAGGACCTCGTCACCTGAGTATACTCCAGCTTCGCCACCCGAGTATACTCCATCTTCGCCACCAGCGCCGACTAATGCTCAGTTTGCACCTGTACATGCCCCTACATCGAGACGGAGAGTGCGACCTGTGCCTAGTACTCCGACAGCGGCATACATGCCATTTCCGCCCGAATATCCACAGGGAGGGATTTATGATCCGTATGCACTTGGCAGCATGTCTATGACTACAGTCCAGTCACCTACACAGTATCAGGACCCGACGATGTCTATAGGAGATCACAGACCACCCGTTCCATCGTATTCACAGTCACAGTGGGATGTGGGAGGACCCAGTCAGGCCGTGCCAGCTCAGGATTCAGGCCGGGATAGCGCAGAGATGTGGCCCAGGCCGACTCCTAGTGGACAGGAGGATATGTTTGGCGGATATGGGACTATTCACGGCTATGGGACGAGACAAGCACCGATCTGCTTGTCCAGTGATACCGAGGGCAGTCGGGGCAGGAGGACAGATGCTCCAGATGGAGCAGAGGAACCGATGGAGGCTGAGGATAATGAGGAGGAGGAGGATCCATCTGAGGGATCTGAGTGATAGATTTGATAACTCCATTGTTTAGTTACTCTGTATTCTGTACTGGACTTTTTCCTATCATTGAACACTTTGTTGTTGTATTTTGACCCTTATCAAGATGATTTTGTTGGAAGATTTATGATTATATTTTGGAACCTCTTTTGATTATGGATGAGATGGGTGGAATATTTAAAAGTTTTGAGTGAGTAATGAATGGGTGTTAAAAGATTTGTTGACAAGATGGATGTTATATGGTGAAATTAATATGGAATTGTTGAATTAATGTTGTTTTACAGAAAGGTGTAATGGAATATATTGAGCAAGGAAGAGGGAGAGGCCGAGGCCGAGGCAGAGGCCAGAGAGGTCGGGGGCGTGGAAGAGCTATTCCACAACAGAATTTTGAGGAACCACATTGGGAAGAAGTTCCTGCAAATCAAGAATATGAGGAGTTGGAAATTATATCAGATGATGAGGAGGCTGCGGGACAGCATGGACCAATTCTGCCACCCCAAAGAAATGCACCGGAAATCCCATCAGTTATGTGGGTAGAAACGTTCAGGAAACAACACCCACCGACTTTTGATGGTACTGAAGGACCCACCGCCGCCGAGGATTGGGTCAGAGAACTCGAGAAAATATTCAAACACATGAGGTGCTCCGAGGAGGAGAAAATAAATTGCATGTCCTACCAACTCAAGGGTAAGGCTGATAGATGGTGGGAGACTTATGTTAAGTCTATTGCACCAGCAGAAAGGGACCACATCAGTTGGGAGAGATTTAAAGAGGCATTTTTCGAGAAGTATGTCCCTAAGCAGTATCGGAGAGAGAGGACAATCGAGTTCTTTTTGTTTGAGCAGGGAAAGTTGTCAGTAGAGGAGTATGATACGAAGTTTGGTGAGCTTCTGCAAATGGTACCACATCTGGTGGATACGCCGCAGAAGATGGCTGAGAAGTTCAGGGATGGGTTGCGCAAGGACATTCGTACGCAGTTGGCCACCATGAAGGGATTAAGTTATCAGGAACTGCTGAGCCACGCCTTGGACATTGAGGCATCTCAGACTATGAAGGAAATGCCCGAATGGGGAGCGCATGAGGTGCAGGCTTCAGGATCAAACCAGAAGAGGAAATTCAAGGAGCCGCCAAGGCAATTCATTCAGGGTCAAGGTAGTCAGAAGCGCCATGACCCGGGCAGACAGCAGAATTTTCAAGGAAGGCCAAATTAGCAAAACTTCCAAAGATTTAACCCTAACCCTCACCAATTTCAGAGGCGTGATCAAGCAGGGCCGCAAAACTGTCAAAGATGTGGCAGAAAACACACCGGAGGATGTCAGGGGAATGCGGTTAGATGCTTTAACTGTGGAGGGCAAGGACATTATGCTATCAACT
>JAPKLW010008081.1:0-13930 GCA_026898455.1 Plectranthus barbatus | reverse complement strand
TAGATTGTTTTCATCAATTGATTTCAATATTAGATTAAGTATTTTCCATAATGCAATAAATCATCTTCCTAACTAATATGTATATATAATAAAATAACTTATAATAATTAATTATGAATTATAGTGGTTAATAAAATTTCCATACTTATAATAATTGCCTAATATATTGAATACTATTTTAGGTAGCTTCGTTTGGACGGGAAATTTTTTGTGAATAGGGGTTCTGCTTTTATAAATATATAGATTTAGGTAAATGTAGGAACAGTAAATATCTGCTTAAGTTCCACAGTAACACCGCCGCCGCCCATGACCTTTTGTTAATTTTCACAAACTCTAACTTCCACTATTGCTAGATTATGAGTTTGCTGAAGGCGTCCTTGACTTCCCATACTCCATTCTCTGAACTCATACTCAATAAGACAAAACAGATGAACTCTACATTGGTAGAAACAGCTGTGTCGGAGACTTTACTGGATCAGATTGCGAATGAAGAAGATCCCATGCAGCTCCAAGAAGATGAGTTTGATACAAAAATTTATACGTAAGATAATGTATGTTCAAGCTAAGGAAGATTTTGTAGATTTCGTATTTAGTTTTCTCAATATCCCTCGGGGAGGAGTTGAGCACCTTGTGGGTGGTAAGACGTGTAATAAGGCTTTAAACAACTTATACCGGAGCACATCTGAGTTCATACATGACCAGTATTTCATGACTCCTAAGATGAAAAGTAGGCTAATCAAACCCAATCTGCCTATTCTTCTCCCCACTGAGGAAAGCTTGCCTGCTGACTACGGTGATATGAGTAAATTCTCTTCTGTCAAGTTTCTGAATGGCCACGGGAGTTATCTTGAATGTCCGCATACTTATTAGGTGACATGCTACTCACTCAACCAAATTAAGCAGTTTGATCTCAAAATTCCAATGGCTTTACTGCTTATGCAAGTAACAGCTATGTTTCTTGATCTGCAGCCCTACTTCTGTTAATAATTCTAACTTGAAACATGTTATTTGTTCCAACTTGAAAGCATGTTATGGCGGGGAGTGTTTTTTCTGCTACATATTACATGATATGAAACTAAATTAAATATCACAGTGTTCCGCATGATATAATTATCTGTATATGACTTATGGTATTTTTTATTTCCATATAAGTGAAATTACTAAAATTTATTGACACATCAATCGTGGGCACATTAACACATGTACACGATGGGTAAGCGAGCGTTTATGTAGAATGCTAGCTTCTACCAGACCTGAAAATTATAAAATTAGCTTCGTTAAATGTTGTTTATGCATTCTAGGCATGGGATTCTATAAAATTAAAAAAAAATGCTTATAAATTTTATCTTTTATTTAATAATATTTATATATATATAACTCTTTAAAATAAAATAAAAAATAAGCTTATGCCCTATATAGCACCTAACGAGTTCGACAATCATAATTTTTATTGTTTTGGTTCTGGGTGAAACTGAATTAAAATTAAATTATACTCCATCCGTCCCAATTTATTAGTCTCACTAACCTTTTCGGTCTGTCCCATTTATTAGTTTTGTTTCTTAAAATGACAAGTTTTTTCACACTCACCAATAAATTATTAATTTCACTACACTCATAAATATTGGTTATTGTGTTATTTCGATTCGAGACTAATAATTAGGAATGGATGGAGTATTTATTTTATTGCCATCGATAGCAAATGTCAGAAATGAGACACTTTTCTTTTTTTTTGAAAGGAAAAGGAATTATCATTTCAATCACATCCTTAATAAAGTAGTTCATATCATTAATCTCAAACATCAAGATATTTTAAACTTTTCAATGTATTTTTCAATGTATTAGACAAATGATAAACTAACCAATACTATTTTTATTTATCGAGACTTATCATCTAAATTAAATGTTACTGCCATCGAGGAATAAAATGGCATGGTAAATAATTAATTTATACTATAATATATGTAACAGACAATAAATAATAATAAGAGTTTCAATAAAATTATATTTGTTTCACTTTTCTTTTATTATATTTTCAGCAGTTTATTTAATTTACCATAATATGAGATTGAGGAGGAACATCGTGATTAGAGATTGATAGAAAAACAAGGAAATGAGTTCGCCTGAGTAGGAAACTGACCAACTCTTTATAGCCCTAAAGTCAAAAACTTTAATAAGACAGACTCATCATTTTTTATTGTAAGACGAATTTAATCATATTCATATTTTTTAATTTATTGAAATGATTTATTTAATTCATTAAAATGATGTATTTACAGAACTAAAGTAATATAGTTTATGAGATTAAAAAAGTGAAATAAATGATGCATTTCACTTACGAACGTGATTTTTTTATTAATACAAAAGATGTAAATAATTACTTTTATAATATGGGTCATGTGAGATCCGTCTCACAAAGATTTTGTGAGATGGTCTATCACAACCCCAACCATTTTTTAAAATAATATGTATATATTTTGTGTTAATTTTTTCAAATTGACCTCTTTTTTTTTTTTTTTCAGGTTTGATGTTTAATCTACTTTTTATACTTTTATTAGATTTATATAGATAGTTGGATGTATAATATTGAGAATAGTTTTATTATAGTGATATTAACCTACTAATATATTAAATGAAAATAGTGTCATTATAATTGTTCCTGCTTAATTATTTTTATTTATTAGATTGTAATTTTTTATTTATTTAATCATGGAAAAGAGATCAAAGTATAGTTTTTTTTAGCACATTAGGAACAGTTGTTAGTAACTTAGTATGGGTTGTTCAATTTTGAATCCAATAAAACAATATAAATCGAAAAACAACATCATAGTAGATTGTTTTTTATTTTATATAAATTAAATAAATAAAACACATGATGAAAAACTCACCAAATCAAACGACAGTCAAATTACATGATTGAAATATATAATATTCCCATGCTTGCAATTATAATTATAGGTTTATTCCCACGTTTGCCTTAATAATATGAGCTTTGGGGAACAATTAAATAAATAAAAACACAATCTACTATGATGTTGTTTTTCGATTTATATATATAAAATTATATTGTTTTATTGGATTCATAATTGAACAACCATGCTAACAATTGTTCCTAAATTTTAGCTAACAAAATTGATGTGAAAATATGATGTGCTAAAAAATTGTACTTTGATCTCTTTTCCATGATTAAATAAATAAAAAAAGCAATTAAATAATAAATAAAAGTAATTAGGCGGGAAATATTATGATGACACTATTTTCATTTAGTAGATTAAGCACTTTTATATACATAACTATGACATTTATAATATTCACACACTTATATTGTGATATACATTGTTTTACTAAAATCACAAATAACGATGGACAAACTTATACTATTTAACAACACTTAAATAAAAAATTTTCATGCAACACACGGGAGAAATACTATTATATATAATACTAATAATTAGCAATTACAATTACCAAAATACGGGTGTGAAGCTAATTCTACTAAAATCCTAAAATAACTTAGATTATTGGTACTTACATATTATTAAAAACATTATTTTTAACTCTTTTAGTACAAATGAAAATAAAAATCTATTACAACTTCAATTTTCTTTTGATGAGTTACTTCAACTTTAGTTCCTAAAGTAAAAGGCTAAAAGCAAAGCAACACAGACGTTTGCTTAATGAGCAAGAGTTGATTCAAAATTATTCTACTTAGTCTTTTTCTTTTTGACAAAAACTCAACCGTCGCCTGCATTTACATTTTGATCCACTGCAATCAGTGGCGGATCTATGTAGGGGCTAGGGGTCCGAATTTTTTAACATTTTTGTAGTATCGTGATCCAATTTTTTATGGTATAGGTAGGGATGTCAATCGGGCTAACCCGTCGGGTTTCGGGCTAACCCTATCGGGCTGCGGGCTATTCGGTCCGGGTTGAATTTTTATCGGGCTAAAAATTCTTGAACCTAACCCTAACCCACCGGTTTTCGGGCTAACCCGTCTGGTTGGCAATATTTACGAGTTTATTTTTGTAAAAATTTTCTTAAAATATTTTAACAACCCCTAAAACAAAATAAAAAAAGAAAATGATGAACCAACATAAATAAAAGACATCAAATATCAATATCTTTGCAAAAAAATAGTGATAAGTGGATAATCATAGTTTGAAAAGAAAAGAAAAAACATCAATCCTTATATACCAACTAATTTAAGTAATAGAAGTACATTTCTCAACGTATAAAATGATAAAATAATGATTAAAAAATTAAATATAGCTTTTACTTTGGTGAACATAACAACGAGTGGCTAAAGGTTCTGGAAAGGAAGAAATGAGTAGGTACGCTAATTAGAATAGTGACGAGTGGAAGACAGTGAAAGAGGAAGAAATGAGAGATTTTTCGATTTGAGGGTAAATGACTACGTCATTGGGAGAGATTGATGAGATTTTGTGTGACGGAAAAGTAGGTCTAGGAAATTAGGTATATAATTAATGGGTATAGTAGGATATAAATAATATTAGAAATAATAAATAATAAATTATTAAATATATTATTAAATATTGCCGGACCAACGGGCCGACCCTCAACCCAACGGGTTCAGCCCGTTCGGGCCGCCAACCCTTCGGGTTCAACCCGTTCGGTTAAAAATAATTTCGGGTTAAAATTTTTTTACCCTAACCCGCATTTTAGCCCACCAGTTTCGGGCCGACCCATCGGTTTCGGGCTTTATTGACATCCCTAGGTATAGGCTCCCTCGTTTTAAAGAAAAAAAAGATGAAAATAAGAAAAAATATGATATAAAAAAATTGAAGTGAAGGTGAAGTCAAAAAAAAATATTTCAGCCCCCCTCAGAAAAATTTTCTAGATCCGCCATTGATCGCAACACTCTCACTCCTCTTCAGCCGTAATCAACTAATCATCAGATAAAAACCACCGTCGTGTTAGGAACCGAGACTCCGACATTAGTATGATATTGTCCGCTTTGGGTCGAGCACAAGTCCGCACGGATTTGTTTTGGGCATCTCCCAAAAGGCCTCATACTAATGGAGTTAATTGTGGACTAATAAACCAATGAATACTTCTTTCATTTGTCGATGTGGGATATTGGGTTTGCTACCAACACGTCGTTCCGCCGCCTCAAAATAAAATTCTGAAATATCTGTTCTTGAATATCTTAATTAATCACCAAAATCAGTGCTCCCCATATTCACCAATTTTATAAATTGGACGTCATGTAATTCTGGAACTTTCTCATCGTACTCCATTCTGTTTATTTTTGTTTTTTTGTTATTATTTACTTGATTTTTTGTTTGTAAATTTGAAAATTTGGGGTTAATTAAAGAAGACTAAAATGGAAGGGAAAAAAGAAAAATCAAAGAAAATGGGGCTCTTTATTTGTCGATTCGATTAAATGAAAATCTGATGAAAACAGAGTTTTTAATGCCGAAGCGAACTTCGTTTTAAATGATATAAAATCATATTAACAATTAGAAATGTTAATTTAGTCCAAAGTACGGCGATTCTTCCAATTAAACTAGTTGAAATATTTTGGTCCGAAAAAAAAAATTTCAGAACCGAATAACTTGAGGCCCCGATAGAATTAAACAGCCCGAATTGGGGTCCATGCGACATTTAACAAAAATAATTGAAAAATGGAAATAATAAATAATCTAGTGCGCGAAAGAGAAGTATTCAATCACCAAGTATACAAGACAAATAATGAAATCTGTGATCACAATAGATAATGAATAACATGATTATCCAAGAAGTTTGATGGAACATATGGTTAGGATCTGAAAATAACAACTAAATACAAGATGACAAGATACAATGGAAGGAGTATGAGGAATTCAAAGAATTAACATAAACTAAGTTCAGACATATGAGATGAATCACGACATCGAATCGACATCAGTTCATCATTCAAATAAGAGGGTCAGCTCAATATCAAATCAACAACTCAAAAAATATGGAAATCAAAAGTGAATCTATGTATGAAGACATAACTTATGGCTCAATACCCAAAATAATCAAGAGGAATACATGGAAGAAAGGAATAGCAATTTGATACATTTTACAAGTATAACAACATATGACATAAGCTTTAACAATAGCTTGGAAGAACTCCCAAGCAGTAACACCCCTAGCTCCATCACCCGCAACCTGCACATTTATAAATATGTGGAGGGTCTGAGTACATTGAATGCACTCAGTAGACACATGCCCAAATCATACAATAATATAGGGTTCAACTTTGTCATCTCTTCTTCGCCTTCAAATTTTGATTTCTTCGTATATCCTAAGTCGGGGATGACGGGTGTACCAGAGACGAAGCTCTTAAGGTATATTCATGGAGGTGGTGAGTTCGAGACTTTAGAGTGGGAGGGCGATAGTTGTATCGAAAGAAAGAGGAGAGTGAGAGAATCGATGTTTTGTTCTCGGACTAACTCGATTCTATGGTTGGAGAAGGAAGGTGATTTATCTTTCAAGCTATGCAAGAATGGTGATTGCTGAACAGAAAATCTATCTATTATACTAAAGCAATTCCGGATAATTCCCGCCCAAAATCTCGAAAAATTAAATATTATTGCAAAATAAAAGAAATTCAAAAAATAACAGGCCAAAACAGTGTAATTATTATGTTTTCTTCTCACTCCTACTTAATAGTGGACTCTCACTATCTTCAAGAATTTGAATCTCGACTGTTCACATACTCACGCTTTTCAAAAATTTAAATTCTCAATTTTGAAATCAGCCTCAATATCAATAACTTGACATTGTCACTTGCATTAGCCCCATACAAATATATAAGTTAGACGGCAGAGGATAGGAGGAGAAGAAGAAGGTGCATGCTAAGTTGAACACGAATAGAATTGCAACAAGGAGTTCGTGGATGTGGAGATGCTAGCCAGCTATAGAAAGGATATGAAGAGACTGAGAAAATTTAAGGTGAGAAAAAACACCAAAAAAAATGACTATTATGTAGTGAATATTCTAGCACTGATATCTAATTGGATCGCTGCAGACTCCAATTTTATCCATGCAACTGCAGATGGCTGAAATCAACTCATTGTAGCTACAACAATTCTTTCCATTGTATGATAATGAAAAGGTTGACGCCGGTGGGTACTACTGCACCCATGAGAGGTAGCTTTAGCTTGGCAAATGGCCAGAGGTAGCTTTACAGAGCTACGATGACAATTTTGTTGCGAATGTGCACTGGTTGTTGTTACAACTCACAGCAGTCGCCATGCATGGCTTGGTTATAACTTCTCATGATTTTGTATTATAACTTCTCATGATTTTAGTCATTCAATCTTGGTGTAACTTATAGATATGCTAAATTGTTTTGGAGAACTTACTTTATATTGTGTAATTAATTCTTTTTAAGTTGATTTTGACAAATACTTTTTAAACATTGCATGCTTAGATTTTCCTTACCCAAAAAAACACTGTAAATTAAGTTAATCAAATCTTATAGCAATGACGACGAGAAATCGAAAATTCCATGAACGCTTTGCGTTGTAGTGACTCTGAAGGCATACTATTATTTTAAATCTATTTAACCATATTGAAAGAAATTAAGGATGAACATAGAAAGAAGAGTTGAAAATATAGTGGAGGATTGGTGCCTAACGCGTGGGAATTTATTGAATAGTTGGGGATAGATTTACATACAGAAAAGTAAGATAAATACAATGTTTTTATTGCTAATAATTTAAATAAGTGAATAAATTTTTAATTCAATACTACTCTATAGTAGACTGATACGAAGCATTAATTGTCAATTAGTAATATTTTCAAAGTTGAACTTCAATTTTAAATTGAAGTCTTATTTTGTGAATTTTTTATTTTTTATATCTTTTTTATTTGTATTAAATTGATACATGTAATAAATAGTTATAAGATATAGACATTAATATTAATATTAATAGATCAAATTTAAATAAGTTTTTGAATAATGATTAAAACTATGCATTTTATAGTATTGTAAAATATTATAAAATAAACCGTATATTTCTTGGCGCATCGTGCGGGTATAAATCTAATTTAATCTATATAATATATTAAAATATTTTTGATCAAATCCCTCCAAAATTCTAGAAGACTGTCCATATTACATGCTCAAATATATTTATTGAATTTCCTTTACAATTCTGTAAGTGGCATAGTTTATTTATTTTAATATATTAATATATTTTAATCATAAAATAAATTTTTATTAATATTTTATAACAATAATATATAATTCTACAAATATTTAATATTATAATAATCTTGGTTAATATGATCTTTTTAAAAACAGTGGAGGATTTAAAATAATAACAGAATAGATAAAAAATAGTTATAAAATAATATTAGATAAAAAAATAAGAAATAAATAATTTTGTTATTGAGAATGAAACCCACTATTTGTAAAATTTTGTGATTTCATAACGTTTGGGTATCATTCTCATGTCTTTCAATTAAACGGTGTATTTTGAAATTATTCAATTATCTCATTCTGATATCTACCAACCAAACAAATCCTTCATATATTTTTAAAACTCCAAATATAAAATATGTTCGTGCAACGCACGGGTATAATTCTAGTAAACGATAGCAAGGGGAGACGAAAGACAGGAAAATAAAGAAAAGATGGAAAAATATGGTCATTGGAATCATCTGATATTTTATTAGATTTAAAAGGATAGGGGCAAAATAAAATGGATGTCTATGAATTAAGATTTAGATATATGAGAAAGTAATTAAAGATATCTCAAGTGAATTTAATTTGGTAAGTGATATAGGCAAATGAAGTTATAAGATATGATTTTTCTAATAATAAACAACATATCTAATAAGGTAACAATTAAATCAATTTGTACACTACACCAGATCAAATTCAAAAATCATGCCAGATTAAATCAAAATTAATGTTCATGGAATAAAATACCATACCTCAAATAAAAATAAAATAAATTTTTATTTGTTCCCCAATTATTAAAATCTAAATTCATGTCTCCCAACTACAAAGGTAATCAACCTATCATTCCAAACTCTCAAATCATGCTCAATAACATAATCAAATGATGAGATAATAATATTCCTCATGCAAATTAAATGCATGCTCAACTCTAAAACAATTCCAATGTAGATAAGTACTTAAATTAAAATACTAACTCAATTCAAATCATAATATATTATAATTGAGAATATTAATAATTAAGGTCAAAGAGACACCGAAACAATCGACATATCGAGGCGAGACATAAATATTACTTTTATGAAACCCCATGAAGTTGCCTCTAAAATAGGTAAATCACGAAAATCCTATTATTAAATTTCGTTTCTAAGGCTTTGAATAACATTCTGAAAATTAAAGCGATAAAGTAGGCATACAATCAATTAAAATAGTACACAAAATAAAGGGACGTTTGGTTTAACTGTCAGGATCACTATGGGTATGAGTTTGAAATTATATGGAATGGGTATAGGTTTAGTAATTTTAATCAAACTGTTTGGTTTTAAAATTGGGTTTGAGAATCATTCTCAAAAAATAAATACCTTATATATTCAATGCAGATAATAAGAAATCATAATAAATAATCAAAATTAAAATATATTTTTTAAAAATTAAAAAAACATAATTTTAGAAATCCAAAATAAATATAAAATGAAAAATGATTACGATAAAATAATTATAATATTTTATTTATAAATTTATTATTAAATAATTCTATAACAATAATAATATAATTTTAGAAAAAATTATTTTTAATTATATATTAATATTTTTTAATAATATAATTATATTACTGTAAATATTATAATTAATATAATATTGTGATAATATTATTTTTTAATTAATTTAATATAATATTATATTATTGAAATATATTTTAATATTATGTAAATATATTAACTTATTAATCTATATATATATAAAATAAATAAATTATTTTTAAATATTAATATATTATTAATAGTACTATAAAATATTATAGTCGTGATATATTTAATAATAATAATATTATTATTATATATATAATTATTGCAATATAGAATAGGATAATAAAATTTTTATTATAGTAACTTGTAATTAATATGATCATAGAAAAATATTGAAGTATTTAAAAATTAATAAAATAAATAATAAATAAAATATAATTATATGAAATGAAAGGAAATATAATGATTTTGTGACTGGAATTTGAGGATGGGAATGAAACCCCCCCAACGTAGAAGGGAATGAATATTTGGGAATCAATCCCATTCTTTCATTCCGATTACCATGAACCAAACGATGGGTTTCGGAATCATTCCATTCCTTGATTCCGAAACCCACCAATCAAATTAAAGAACCAAATTAAAGAGACAGATGAAAATTTTACAGGAGTTACATGAAGTTAAAATATTTATAAAATAAAAAATAATATAATTTTAATATTCAAATTGATCATGAATTGTGAAGGGCACCAATTTTTTCTTCAAACGGAGCCTCAAAATTTACAGGGCCAACCTTGTATATCTATAATATACATAAAAAGTTTTACAAAATTATTGAAAAACTTGTATAAGTTAAAATAAAAATATTTAATAAATTAATAATAATTTTGCAATTATAAATAAATAATTGGAATATGGCAACACCGACGGTAGCTTAATGGGCAAGAGTTGATTCAAAAATCATTCACTTTGTCTTTTTCTTTTTCACAAAAACTCAATCGTCACCGGTGCGACTTTCTGACTCCTCTTCCGCCGTAATCATCAGCTCAACATGTAATGCTCCAAACTTAATTAAGCTTTTGTAAGGATTTATATGTTTAATAAAGAGGATTTTCCTATTTTATTGAGGAGCAATTGAGTTTAATTGAATGGAATTGTAGAAATAAGGTTGGAGAAAGCATATTAAAGATAAGATGTGATATCTTATGAAGAAATTGCTATTTTATAAGGTGGAATTAATCAAGGATTATGAAATATCCTATGGTATCATATTAATAATATGATATGAGATGTATGAATATGTTTATGAACATAATATATACATTATATTATGAGAAATTATGAGAAGTATAAATAGAGGGAAGAATCATAACATAAGCTTTTTCAGCTTATGTTATATTGTTAGAGAGAGAAAAGCTTGAGAGAGAGAGAGAGAGAGAGAGAGACCTCAACCCTTCCTTCCACTCATCCCCGTCAGCCACCTTTCCGTGCAATTTCCGGCCGATTCCGGCG
Organism: Plectranthus barbatus; assembly: GCA_026898455.1. Taxonomy (NCBI): domain Eukaryota; kingdom Viridiplantae; phylum Streptophyta; class Magnoliopsida; order Lamiales; family Lamiaceae; genus Plectranthus; species Plectranthus barbatus. The sequence goes on along the minus strand of JAPKLW010008081.1, from coordinate 2,719 downwards.
ACGTCGCGGCAAACCATCACCGCCATCTTGTAGTACTCTTCAAGAGCTTTAATTCGACTACTCGTGGGCTCCGAGGGGACAAGAAACGAGGGAGATATCTGAGCTTGAAGTTGAGGTGGGTTTATGTTACGAATTTTAAATTTTCAGAATTTAATCTCCTCATTCCGGCCGAATTTCGGTGTTTTGACCTCAGACTCGTGTTCTCCATTGTCTAGGGAGTGTTCGCACGTCAAGAACCATTGATTTGGACGCCGGAAAACCTTGGTCGCCGCCGCACGTGGAGGAGCTCCGGCGAGGTAGATACTTGTCGTGTTCCTCATGGTTCGGGAAGCTCGAATATGTAATTGCATGTGTGATCGGTCGAATGAATCGCGAGATTTCGCGGGTTCCAGGTTCAACTCCGGCGAACCTGTGAGAGAAACGACCCCTGTCGATCGACACGCAGTGCGTCGATCGACAGAGGGGTCGATTGGAGGTGTGAGTCGAGGCGAACCTGTCGATCGACAGAAAGTGTGTCGATCGACAGGGATGTTGGTCGAAGGGTGGATCGAGACAAACCTGTCGATCGACAGGAAGTGTGTCGATCGATAGGGAAGTTGGTCGAAGGGGTGCGTATCGAGCCGAACCGGTCGATCGACGGGGAATGTGTCGATCGACATGGAAGGTCGATATCAACTATGTCGACCCATGTAAGTCGATCGACTCTAACCTGTGTCGACCCAGGTTGTGTCGACCGACACAAAACCCTGTCGGTCGACACAGAGTCTTGAATTGCTATGAATTGCCATTCTACCCTAGTTTCTTCGAGTCCCGTTTGTTTACAATTAGGTATATTATCCCAGATCTATCGTTCTGACCCGAGAACCCTTGATTGTAGGGAATTGAAAGCAAGGGTCAAGTGAGCTCATTCTAGCTAAAGACATCTAGCCAAAGGCCGAGAACGAGGTGGGAAACTATTTCAGTAAAAACCCAAAATGCGTGTTTTACTTTTCAAAACGTGTTTTAAAATGCTTTGAATTGAAATGAAACTGCTATGCTTGTTTTACGTCTTATATATGCTCCTCTGGTTGATTCCCATCAACAGAGTGATTGATTAAGAGATACAAAACAATATCTGATGGTTGCTTGTGCTAACCTTGCAAATCCACACATGAATGTAAAAGGGTGAGCGAGCCCAACATCTAAGGCGAGCGAACCTTAGGATGAATTACTTACAAATAAAAGGGTGAGCGAGCCCGATCCTCTAAGGCGAGCGAACCTCAGAGTGAATTATATACATCAAATAAAAGGGTGAGCGAGCCCAAACATCTAAGGCGAGAGAACCTTATGATGAATTCATGAAATAGATCGAACATGTGACAAAGCTAAATGACACTGAAACAGACATGATAGTACCTAGCATAGCGTGGACAAAATAAATGTTTTAGCTGACACGGTTCTTTCAACAAAATCCCGTATTTAGCAGTGTGAGTTGCATAGCATGTTTATATATAATGTATGTTTTCGGGCATGTTTCTCATTGGGTACGAAATTACTCAACCCCTCGCGTTATTTCTAAAACGTGCAGGTTAGCGGCATGGATGGGAGTAGCAGGGTGTAAGCAGACGGAATAAAATGTTTATATTTGAAGAAATAACACGCTGCTACACTCTCTGAATTTTTTCCTTCCCTTGAATTATGTATCTTTTGAATACTGTTATTTAAACCTTGACTCGAAGTACTTATGTTGAATACTATTATATTTAAATTAAGATAAAGTCTTCCGATTATTATTTCTTGAAGTGTGTTTGATAAAACCTGAAACATCAATGTAACGTGGCCCCAAATTGGGAAGGTCAGTTGGGGGCGTTACACAACACCACCGTCGCTCCGCCGCCTCCAAACAAGATTTCGAAATTCGTGCTTCTGGTAATTCTGGAATCTCCTCATCGCTACTCCATTTTGTTTTTCTTTTTCTTTTTGGTAATTATTTACTTAATTTCTGGTTTGTGTATTTCACAATTGGTGTTTGCTTAGTCGTATTTTGTGAATTAATTTAGGAAGAACAAAACGAAATGGGAATCTATAATTGCCGATTTGATGAAATGGTTTACAAAGTCAAGCAAGTCAACTTTTATTACAAATTTTGTATTAAGACTAGGAGTTGAAAAAATATTTGTTCAAAATTAGTGATAATTGACTCCCTCGTCCACTTGACACTTCCACATTAATAATCAAACATTTTTTTATGATTGGCAAAAACTTGCGTTAGGCAGCCCTAAACGATTTAGACGGGTTTTATCTTACCCAAATTGGTTGACCCATCCCAAATAGGGTTTATTAATCCCAATTAGGGTATATTATATGGATTTGGGCTTGGATTAATGGATAAAATCCGCCTAAATCATTTAGGCCTGCCTAACCAAGACCTTCCCTTTATGATTTTATATACAGTCATATATTTTTTTTTGCGCTAAATATAACTCTATAAAATATATCATGTAAATATATTATTTCATATCATTTTTATGAGTGCGATACATTATTTATAAAAGTTATCTCACGAACAAAGAAATGTACGACAATCTTCTATGAGTTTTTCCCATATTTGTTAACTAGCTTGCACAGGTACATTGTGCGAATTGAACAAATACATATTATAATATTATTAATAATACTATACATTTTTAAATATTTATTAGTTCATAAAATAATGATATTGATGCATGTAACAATATTA